>SNQJ01S0144236.1:67583-77613 GCA_010110895.2 Picea sitchensis
GGTAGGAGTAAAAATTAAATATGTTGTACATAGAGATTGCAACAACCCCATAAATTTAACACTCCCAAGACTTTACTCTACTCTCATTTTCTTGGGCCCTCATGTGAGGGATTCAAGCCCAGTCCCGCTCTGATACCTTTTCATAAGAGATGATATTGTATGTGAATGAATATGTTATTACAATGATGAGTGTTCTATTTATAAAGAACACATGGTGACCAGAGTAACCATCCATGAAGAGATGTGTCCCTTCCCTTGGGTAATAAATATATTTATACTTTATATTATATTAAACATATAATATACATATACTTTATATTTATACTTTATACTTTATTATATATATTTATACTTTATATTATAAATATATTATTACAATAATAATATTATAATTAAATATTTATAATAATTAATAATCGTATTATTAATTATTAATCTAGTAGAATGTCTTTTTGATGCTACCCAAGATTAATCTAGTAGAAAGATGTCACTTCCCTATGTGCGACAAACTAGGTAAATAAAACATTTGTTTAGTGAAATGAGATTAGATAATATGATTAGGAAGAGCTGAGGAAAAAAACTGACAAATTTACCAAAGAGCATCATCTTCATTAATTTCTTTGAACAACAAAATAATAAATCTTCACTCAAAAATCCTTTCCAAATAAGATTTAAAATAATTAAACATTCTTGTGGCAAAGATTTCACTATACCCTATAGAGAAACCTTTTCAACACAGACATACAATCATATGATCATATAACAGAAACAATATGTTTATAAACATAGATAAGGGAAACACACTAACCATTGACTTTATTAGCAACTAATATCTTTACATAGGAATAGATAAGAAAAAATAATCTGAAGGATTTTAGAATGAAATCCAAATGCAGGGATCAAACCTCTCTATCCCTATATATTTTTCATTCCTTATATAGAGTTTACATCAAGTAGATAACATTTAATATCAACCTATTAATTAGGGATAGCTCATAACTAACTCCTAAAAACCCCGAGGGTGAATTTTTGCCTTATCTATTGATATACAAAAATATCAAAATCGTTACAACAGTAAATCTTGATTTCTAGGCAACAACCTTGCACTAGAATAGGTCTTTATCAAATAAAGCTCCATTTGGAAAAAGAGTTGTTCATTCCTCTTATCTTTAGTTATTGATCTGATCCTTATCTTGACTCAACAGATAACAAGTTTAATAAGTGGTTGGTCCCATGATCATCCTCTAAAATAAAGCATTGTTGTTACAATTGAAAATGCCCTATAGACTGCCTTTAGGAAAACATAATACATTCATACCTCTTGCTATATGGGATATATGATCTTCATATAATAATAAGGGGTAGAAGGAACATCCTCTCATAGATTCACCCCGAGCTCAAAGAACTGTGAAAATTGTTAGATAGGCATGCTTTTGCAATGGCACTCTCCGATGGTAAAACAATATTTTGGGTGAAAGTGAACAAAATACCATAGAAGTGCTTCACTAATTGCTTCCAAAAGGTCTTGCAAGAGCAAATAACATTTCATCCAATTACTACAGTTACTGGAAGAAGTAGTTCATCAATCTGAGCCTAAAACCCATCATCATTTTGACAAATGCAAATTCTAGCTTAGACTAATGAAAACACGATACCTTTATATTGAAAGCACAAGTCCTATTGTACTATCCAATCAAAAAAACCTCTGCACCAAACTTTATGAGAAAATATTCTTTGAGTGTTGTGTATGATTCCTTTGTCACCTAATAAATAATCTTTGACAACTGGAGTAATATATGTATCCATGGTAGAAAAAAATATTGGTGGAATAAATTCCACCATTGATATAAATTCCAATAACAAGGACTATTGTTAAACTCCCATAACCTTTCCAACGTTTAGAACAAACATAATTTTTTTTATAATTTGGTACAATAGTTTGGCATTCATCAACTGCTTTCATGCATCTACTTAATCATCTAGAAGCTTTGTTTCTTGAAAGTTGGTAGGATATCCCTTATGGACATTTCCTTGAACTTGTTTCAATCACCATCTATGTATTTTCCTTTGCGACCAATAACTCATGACAATGCAGTGAATTTTCAATATGGCATCTATCAATGGAGTGGTAGTTATAACATAAGATATATATGGAAATTTTAATAGATTCAATGTAAAGTGAAAGTGAAATTGGAATGGTGAGGTGGATGGGTAGATGAGGTGAGAGAATGAGTGGGATAGATAGGTGAGAGAATGAGTGGGGTGAGGTGAGCGGTATTTTTTTATTTTATTTGTATTTTATTAAAATATAAAATCAAACTTTTATAATAAAATTACACTAAATGAAACTAAGCCATGGAAATTGGATGCTTTTAGAAACAACAGGAGTAGAAAAATGGAATAGACAAGCATATGTTGGCCATCTCAACAATAGAGCAACTGCAGTGCTACTTTGGTGAATTTTTTTACTGGGGTCTGGAACTTCTTGTAGTTCCTTTAAGGTCACAATTTTATCATGAAAATATTAGTGCTAACATAAATCTACCCTCACAAGCAAGCATGAAAACAAGAAATAACTACTTTTTCCTTAGGAGGGAGAAGGGAAGGGAGAAGGGAAGGGAGAAGGAGAAGACTTGCATCTTAAACCCTTCATTCAATGTCGATCCCTGCTGCAATTTCTTGAAGAGTTCATGGTCTCTGTCGAAAATAGCCTACAATAAGAAACTAAGATAGCACTGCAACAAGGTAGTTATAGGTTCGAGAAGCATATATCAAGTTTATAAATCAAAGCATATATGAACAATAACAACATATAACATTGCAATGAATGCAAGACAGGAGGGAAAGAGATCACTTATATTATTGAAAATATATGAAATTTGGTTACAACCTATTTCGACTTTCGACACTGCTTCGGAGCCAACCACCTGGGTTCCTCCACAAGTCCTTCAAGAATCAAATCAAAGAAACTAGACTCTTCCTCACATAACCCAATAAGGATAGGATCACACCTTATGGCTATATAGGAGCGGAAGTAACACCACAAAGGAGTTTCCATTTTAGGGGATACTACTCATAGCATGAAAAGATTAGGGAAGCTTGCTAAATCTCAATAGCATAAACTCGCACCATCCGAATTATCCTCATATTTTTCCTCAATGGTTCTTTTATACCACCCCCAAAGAGTTTGGGGAGGTTGAAATTATTTTAGTACGAGATTAGGGGCGTTGGGAAACGAACCCAACCGAAAACCCACCGAAATTGTGGAATTATTTTGTTTTTCATGATTTTTTAGGGCATCCTTAAGCTAGAAGCTTGCAAGGCGTCGATGTTTGAATGTTTCATAAGGGAAACCCATAGATATTAACAAATGTCAAGTTTTTTAGATATATTTGATGAGGAAAGTTAGGATTTTACTTAACAAGATAGGAAAAGGGTAAGGCCAAGTCACAAATGCATATGTGTGGCAATTTACGCTATCATAGATGCCACCTAATGTGTGAGGTCAGAAGGGAAAATTGATGGCCAAAATACATTACAACTTTGAGAGGAAAGGATGCAGTGAAGTGAAGTCATGATGGTTCTCGAAAAACTGATTCAAAAATAGAAAATGTCAGCCAAAATCAAGTAAGATTATTCTCTTCCCAGGTCGGGCATACCCATGCTCAGGGGTGGTGTAAGCATGGCTACAAAATAAATTACACTATGGATCCATGAAATATATGAAAGTATGACTAATGTCCATGGAAACGAAAAATACATAGTGGATTCATGTGATATATATGAAGTAGAAAGCATGGCCATGAGGAATATACAGCGGATCTATGTGAAAGTAGATCATAGCCACAAATAGATACACAGTGGAGCTATGTCTCAAAATCAAGAATATGTTATATCTAGGAACAATGGAATGAACAATTTGATCCTATGCAAGTACCAATGTCTATGGAGTCGTACAATATGTTGGGTAGGAGAACATAAGATGTGATGCTTGTACTTCACTCGAAGTATTCAAAACAATCTGTCATGGTACGAGTCTACACTATGCAAATTGATGTGTTTGGGTTGAACACAATGAGACACTATTTAATTCCTAGCCATTGATGTATACCATTAACAAATGCGAGACAACCCACCAATTATGATAATGGGCATCAAGGTACCATGGTACAATCTAACAAGTGTGAATAAATGAGTTGAGGTCAAATACCTAGTACAATCTATCGAGCAGGGGAATTTGATGTATTCCCACTCTCAATATTGAGGAAACCTACCATTTATGACTGTAATCCTCCAGGTACCAAATATAACTCTAGATCCATATAACAGAGAAATATGTGTTAAATTTGATAGGAAGAGATCTGTTGGAAGGAAGGAATTAAGGCATCCTCCATCATCCAACACGAGGAGTAGAAGAAGGCCAAAAAATTGGAAGGACTCAGATTAAAATATTTTAAGGACCACACCGAGGTATGACTCTGGCATGCACTAGATGGAATGGTGCATGAAAAAGACTCTTTGATTAGTATCCAATAATGAATACTACCGACAAAGATGAGGAATCCACCAATGGGTTCAAATGGAAGCCAAGGTAGCACATGAATCCCTATGTGTGATGATTGTTGTTGACGTCAAACACAAGGGAACCTACTCAATGAGAGACCAATGATGGTTTTTCATTTGTTGAGCGCAAGGTCACCTATCAATAGGCCCAGGGTGCAACTCTAGGTCATACTCTCAGAGCAATGTATCAGAGTCGATAAGAGTATACTTGCAAGAAAGAAGTCAATGGGGACCTTCCATACTGGAACGAGTAAGAGACATAGATACTCTTGATGATGAGATGGACTTGAATGACTTAGGAAGGCCGAATTGCAAGGTCAGATACTTGACTGTAGAATGGTCGACTCAGGATGAAACTTACCTTGAACAAAAGCACGACACATTATGTGACTTAGGTAGCATGACTATAAACTGGGATACATTTGTGATACAGGAGGCATCAACAAACTCTCCATATGGTTGGAAGAATAACCAACCGAGGGAGATAACACTCAATAACGATAAAAAGTATCCTAAGGCCATACTAGAACCAAAATGATGACATATTGACTCAATATTGTGCTTTATTCAAGGGCGAAAAAACTACTACCAACAAAAGAGATGGACCCTTTCCCCCCTTGTTTTTTTTTGTTTTTTTTGGTCTTTTTTCATATCATTAAATCCTGAAAATAAAATAAAAGAGTGATATAATATAGTGGAGGAAACGAGTGTTGCGGGAAACCAAACTAGTTCCATAGCACAAGGAACATACCTATGCTCAATGCAAGGAAAGCACGTGTAGGATAAGGACCCTCGGGGGTTGCTTCCTCCAAGGACAAGGTGTCGATTTGCAAAGGAATAAATTGCAAGGACGAGAACTGATAGGAACACATAATAAATGGGCTCAATAACAACATGTTGAAGTCGACATTAGGCATAAAAGCAGGAGCAGTCAATATGTAATGCAATTGGAACTCAACTACATGTTCATTTTCATAAATTTAGTCTCGTGAGCCCGAAAAAGTGTAAAACAATACCAAGGAGAACTATTCTAGTCAAAGTTTACTAGAGTATTCATTTTTCATAGTTAGTCCATTCAGTCCGAAAAAGGGGTAAACTTGCACTAAATAGACTTCCTTTCAAATCTGCTTAACGAGTGTGAAAGAAAACAAGTTCACTCGGAAAAATTTTCATTTTAAAGGAGTCTGACTATAAACTGGGATACATTTGTGATACAAGAGGCATCAACAAACTCTTCATATGGTTGAAAGAATAACCAACCAGGGGAGATAACACTCAATAACGAGAAAAAGTCTCCTAAAGCCATACTAGACCCAAAATGATGACATATTGACTCAATATTGTGCTTTGTTCAAGGGAGAAAACATTGTTGCCAACAAAAGAGATGGACCCTTTCCCCCCTTCTTTTTGGTTTTTTTTTATTTTGTTTTGGTCTTTTTCATATCATTAAAGCCTGGAAAAATAATAAAAGAGTGCTATAATATAGTGGAGGAAACAAGTGTCATGGGAAACCAAACTAGTTCCAGAGCGCAA
This sequence comes from Picea sitchensis, assembly GCA_010110895.2. Lineage (NCBI taxonomy): Eukaryota > Viridiplantae > Streptophyta > Pinopsida > Pinales > Pinaceae > Picea > Picea sitchensis. The sequence goes on from SNQJ01S0144236.1 coordinate 73,680, forward strand.
GGTACATACCTATGCTCAATACAAGGAAAGCATGTGTAGGATAAGAACACTCGGGGGTTGCTTCCTCCAAGGATAAGGTGTCGAGTTGAAAAGGAATAAATTGCAAGGATGGGAACTGATAGGAATGCATAAGAAATGGGTTCAACAATAGTATGTTGAATTTGACATTAAGCATAAAAGTGTGAGTGATCAATATGTAATGCAATTGGAACTCAACTACATGTTCATTTTCATAAATTTAGTCTCCTGAGCCCAAAAAAGTGTAAAACAATACCAAGGAGAACTCTTCTAGTCAAAGTTGACTAGAGTATTCAGTTTTCATAATTAATCCATTTAGTCCAAAAAGGGGGTAAACTTGCACTGAATAAACTTCCTTTCAAATCCTCTTAACGCGTGTGAAATAAAACAAGCTCACTCGAAAATCCTTTCATTTTTAAGGAGTCTGAAAAGATCTTAAATGAGAATCCATAATGGGGGTAGTCCTGTAGGTAATATCCATAAGAATATTGAATAAGAAGAATGAATCTCATACGCAAAGTCATGGTGGGACTAAACAAGACTCCTGAGCCTAATAGAAAACTTACAGCATGGACACCAAATGCAAAGGGGGTTATAAGCTAGGACTCCCATGGAAGGTAGGCTCTACCACATGAATTACGACACTTCTAAAAAACAAATAATGTTTTTTTTTGCAACTCATTAGGGTCGATCCTAAGGAAAAATGAAATGGGAAATGAATAATGCAAAAATGCATGGAAGGGAAAATCTAACCTATATGCTAATTTCGATATCATTACCCGTCAGAACGGACTGACACGGAACAAAAAGGTACCAAAGAAAAATGTCTTCAAATTCTTGTATATAAGACCAAAAACACTTACCCAGAATTTAATAAGTCCAATATAGAAACCTCTGATAAAGACAAGTATTAAGGGAAATACAGAACTTGAAAAACAGAAACCCTAAAAATACAATATGTACAAAGAACCACACAGCCTTGTGACTTATGCATAGTAGTGCTCTAGGTAGAGCCTATTGCTAGGCTTAAGCCATGGGTTTCATTGGTAACCAACCAGTAAATATTATGGTTCATGAGGAGGTCGAAGATCAATAATCATAGCTTCAAGGATGGCCTCATCTAAAGGAAACTCAAAATCCATGAAAATAGGGCTTGAAAGCTCAAAAATACTAAGGCTCAAGGTCTTACAAATAGTAATATCAGACTCAAGAGGAAATTCCATATTACTCGGGCTAATAGGCGAAAGCAAGGGCTCCCATGTCCCCATTGGATAAAACCTCTGATCAATTTTTGAGACCTTTTCTTGAGAAGGATAACATATCTTTAAAGGATCTTTCTCAGGTGTAATTGAACACCAATGATAAGACGCCACATAATTCACTTGTGGTGGGGAAGAGTCTAATCGAACACTAGAAACACACAAAGGGGGAACCTGAGGTAAATTTTAACCATGGTGGTGATTATCAAATGAAAGTTGATCAATAGTGGCAATGCTTCTATTGTGAGGGAAATGCATCACACGAAAAATAATAGACACCACAACATTCATCGCATACACATAATCACACCCAAGAAGAAAATTAAATTCTAAAGGGCCTAACACCACTAACAGATCGACTAGGATAGTCTTTCCACCTAACGTGATAGGAAACCGAGGAAGAATCCCCATACATTCACTATGTCTTATCTCAAAATCCAACAACTCACTGATAGTTGACACAAGCTTGGGAGAACCCAAAGATTTCCAAGCAAAGGATGATAAAATACTTGTAGAGGATCCTTCATCTGCAATACTTCGAAAAATTCCTTAACTCCAACCATTATCTGGAAGGGTGCATAAGAAGGACGACAAGTCTCTACAACATCATTCCAATGAAATGGAACCATCCTAGGACTTGGAGGGAACGTACTAAAAAATAGTGGAATTCCTCCTTGTTCAGAAGGTTCTAAAATGGAAATGTTAAGGACATGGTCAAAAGACACATCAGTGCCCAAAATAGGAGTGGGATCAGCTGGATATTGCATCAGCGAGATCACCTCCTTAGAATTGTCACTCTCCAAGAGAAGAGTTGGATCAACCGAAGATTTCATCAGTGCGACCACTTCCTCAACCACTGCTTGAATATAATGTGAGACAAAATGGTCAAGAGATGCATCACACCCCCAAAAAAGAGTGGTTTCATCCAAATATTGCATCAACACGACTGCTTTTTCAACCAAATATTGATTAGAATGTTGGGAAACTGAAGATGACTTGGAACTAGAAGAGTCGCCAAACAAGAACCACGCTTCTCATACCACAGAAATAACAGGGCACAAATAAGTAAGGTGATATCATTTTCAAATATTAAAAGGGAACTTGGGCTTATGTCATATATGTCTAGGCTTCTCAACCGTATTAGTGCCCCCAACATGACTTGTAGTGGCCAGTGGGTTTCCCCCAACATGACTAGTAGAGGTTGGTTGCAGGTCTCCAACATGAGTAGCATAGGTTGGTGACAAGACTCCAACATGGCTTGTATGGGTCGGTGACTCAATTCCAGTATAGATAATAGTGACTAGACTTTTTCTCCCAACATGACTCGTAGACCTTGGTTGTGTGCCCCCAATATGACTAACATAGGCTACTGACATGACTCCAACATGACTCACAAATGTTGTTGACCTATCTCTAACATGACTTGCAAATGTTAGTAGATGATCTCCAACGTGACTTGCAGAGGTTGGTGATGCTCTTCTAGTATGACTAGTAGTGACTAGATGCATACCCCCGATAGTGGTTGGTTTCTTGTCTTCAACATGACTTGTAGAGGTTGTTGATGTAATCCCAATATGACTCACAGTGAGTAGACTTGTTCCCCCAACATGACTAGGAGAGGTTGGTTTCTTACCCCTAGCATGACTTGAAGAGGCTGTTGATAGGTTTCCAACATGACTAGCATAGGTTGGTGACATATTCATCTTACTCTTCCTCTTCCTATTCCTTTTAGACTTCTGGTTACTGGTAGCAATAATTTCACCAAAAGAGGGAGGAGGAGGAGAAGTAAACTTTGTGGATGTAGAAGGCGAAGGATGAAAATCCGTATGATTCCCCTAACATAAGGTTCTTATCTGATAATCATTAAGAGAATTTGGGACATTTGGATTGGCCCACAACCAAACTAGTAGTCCTACATTCAACCCAAGAATTTTCAAAGTGGCGATCAAGGGGGCATCAACATTTCCAAAGAAAGGAAAAACACAATAATCCCCTTGGGAAAGGGTCCCTTGGTTGGTATCCTCAATAACTTTCACCATATCATTCTTATGCATAGGTTATTCGTAGGGGTATTTTTCATGTCCATAAAAGTCTCACGCACTGATTCTGATGAATCGGTGGTTTAAAAACCCATTCTTTCTAGGAGGCGTCTCCATGATTTCAATAGAAATACCAGGGATCCTTCCCGACCAGTGGATACGTTGGTCAACCACCCTAAATAAATGATCCAAAAAAGGTGAAAATGAAACAACCTAAGGCCAACTACACAAAGAAACACTCTAATAAAAATACCTAAGAGAAACATTGCAAGCAAATAGCTTTTCCAAATGTTTATCTCAGGTGGATGAGGTCCTGAGTTGAAAGAAATGAAAAAGTGGAAAGGGACCTTATGGATGAAGGCATAGATTCATTAAGTCTCATGGACCAACAAATGAAGGAGTGAGAAACAGTTATCCAGACCTCCACTAACTAAACTTATCTGGTTCAAGCACCCACACTTCGCAGGGTACTGTTAAGCCCTAATATTGGCTCATTACCCCTTAATTGGGGCATATTAGATTAGTAATGTTATTTTATTTATGTCGTCTTTAGGACATTAGTTGTAATTATACCTCCTAGTCTCCTATATATACCAAGGAGACATTTTCATTTTGAAT
>SNQJ01S0144237.1:9682-24307 GCA_010110895.2 Picea sitchensis
TGAATGTTATGCTCATGAATGTTTTACTCTTTATGTCATGCAATTTCTTATATGCTATGTATGAATGATTTCTTGTTGAATGTTTGAAATCTGAGAGGAAAGGGTAAAGGAATGAGTTTCAATTGTTTCTCTATCTGAGTAAGAGTTCCTGCAAGGAGTGTAGTTGAATTGTCCGCAAGGAGTGCATTGACAAAGGGTTCAGAGGTTTGTCTCTGAAAGCTCAGACAAGATATCTTTTGTTCTCATTTCCTCAAAAGTGTAGTTGGGCACAGGAGTCGTGCAAGGTGTGCGCAGGCCAAGTAGAGTTTCAGGTTTTGTAACCTGAATGAAGTATTGAGAGACTGTTGCTGCAGGGAGCGTGCAAAGTCGACGGATTCCAATTCCTTGGAGTAATTAAGGAATTTTTCGCAAGGAGTGCGTGCAGGAGCCTTCTTCAAGACTCGGAGTTGGAGAAATATCAGAAGGGATAGAGTCTCCACAATCATCGAAGGACGCACAGAAAGTTTGTGCATTGGAACAGTGAGAAGGCATTGCAAGTTTGCATCACAGGCAGTTGAGTATTGTGGGAAAACCGCTTGGTAAATAGTTGCAGAAGTCCCTGTGAAAGAAAGAGGTGGACGGTCGAAATTCTCTGTGGAGAATTTGCGAAGTCCCGTGAGCCGTCAGATCTCACGGAGGAGCATGGGAGTTATGGAAAGTGCTTTTGATGGGTTCAAGCTCAGGATAAGTAGAGTCGTAGATTCAATCCAACAAGCGCCGTTGGATTTAACCATGGATTTCTATTTCGGGGTTTCATGAGTGGAAGTCCCAAAATCTTTGCATCAGGACTCACGAAATCACGAAGCGCGAAGTCCCGAGGGCGAAATGATTGTGTGGGCCATAGAATCAGCAGGGTGGACAGGTGGCGCACTATCGACATGGAAGTCAAATTTCGTTGACCATTTCTTCGTGGGGTGAAGTCCCGAAATCTTTGCATCAGGATTCACGAAATTGCGAAGTCCGAAATCCCGATGGAATGAAGAGTTGTTGAAAATTCAACCTTGCAAGCGCATCGGAGTTTCGGTCATTCGGGTTTCGGTAATTGAGGGGACGAGTTTCTTGACATCGCAACTCCTGAAATCACGATAAGGAGAAAGGCGGTATAGAGAGAGAAAAGGCCAAGCGACATAACTTCGGGTTTTCGGGGGTCTGAGAGACAAGACGCTTGACCACAAGATTTACGAAATCACGAAGTCTGATCTCCCGAAGCACGAAGGGAGATTCCTCTAGGTTTTGTTGTGGGTGCAGATTTCCCGAAAGGGAAATAGGAGAGCCATTGTTGAGAGCTCTTCGGGTTAGTAGAGGAGGAAAGATCCTGTGTACGTGGACTTCTAACCTACAGGTTGGGAGGGAAATGTACCCATCATTTGGTATCAGAGCACAGAAAGGTTTCTTTGCTTTCTGTAGTAGAGAAAAGGAGAATTCACCATGCTGCCAAGGAGAAGGAACAGACAAACATCTGATCCACCAGAGGAGAGGGAAATACCAAGAAGAAGGGGTAGGAAGATGCTTGATCCAGCCATAGAAAGAGAAATGCGTGACCTACGCACTAGACTTGAAGACATGGAGACAACACAGAGGCGTACAATCGGTGCTGGGGATCTTAGTGATTCCGAAAGTGACAATGCGGCTGGACATGAAGAAGAATAAGTTGCAGCCAAAGATGCAGCAAACGAACATTTGATTAGGGCTATTGCAAGAATGGGTGCAAGAGACAAAATGGACATTCCAGTTTATGAGGGAAACTTGGATGCAAAGGAGCTTCTAGACTGGATTAGAGCTCTGGACACATATTTTGACTATGAAGATGTTGAAGAGGACAAGAAGGTAAAACATGTTGTCACACGATTAAAGGGACATGCAACATTGTGGTGGGATGAACTACAAGCTGACAGACGCTGCAAAGGCAAGCAGAAGATCAAGAGCTGGGACAGGATGATCACGAAGATGAAGGCGAAATTCATCCCTAGAGATTATCAAATTACTATGTTTCGAAGGATGCAAAACTTGAGACAGAAGCTGATGACAGTGAAAGAATATACTGAAGAATTCTACAGGCTGAACATTAGGGCAGGTCATCAAGAAAGTGATGATGAAAAATTTGCCAAGTACATGAATGGCCTGAGATACGACATTCAGGATGAGATGAGCATGATAACCATACTAACAGTGGAATATTCTTATCAGATGGCTCTAAAGGCGGAAGAGAAGTTGAGCCAAAAGCAAGGTCAAAGAGGCTAAGGTAGAAGTCAGCCCAAAGGCAAATTAGTTGCCCAGGATAAAAATCAGAAACCCAAGGAGGACTGGAAGAAACCTCAGACTCAAACTAAGAGAGGTGGAAGCTCACAGCGAGGGAAATATGCTGAACAGAGAGAGGTGGAAGCTCATAGCGAGGGCAATATGCTGAAGTGAGGGCAATATGCTGATACTAATATTTTTCCTCGTACCAGAGGTAGAGGAAGAGGAACACTGCAGGTAGAGGAAGAGGAAGAGGTGGAGTAATAACATGCTTCATCGCAAGGGTAAATAATCGACACAAGTATTATGAGTGTCTAGACAAAAAGAAATAAGGAGGTGAGACTCACATCGCCGAAGCTCAAGGCAAAAATATTGAGGCGCGTAAGATGTCAAGGCTTAAAGATCAATACGATGTGAAAGGTTTTGACACGTGAGAAAGAGGTGGAGAGTTCAGTCCAAAGAAACACACTTTTTCCGTGACCGCTTGCAAAACCAAGGGACTGTGGTAATATGCAAGGTCATTGTGGGATGGTAGCACGTATAACCGCTTCAACGGAGATGGTAGAAAAGTTGAAGATGGAGACTATTGTACATCCAAACCCATAAAAGCTCTCGAGATACAAAAGGACATTAGGTAACCGCCACCAAAAACGTTGTTTAGTTGAATTTAAGATAGAGGATATAATGATAAGATACTTTGTGATGTCATTCCATGGATGTTTGTCATATTATCACCGGGTAGACCGTGGCAATATGATAGGAATGTGATTCACGATGGGATAATGAAACACACCCTAGAGAAGAATGGGAGAACTCACATGTTGCTTCCAATCAAGGATAAGGAGGTGAAACCCAAAGTAAGTAACACCTATCTCATGAGTGGGAAGGAACTTCTTTACCGAGGTCAAGAAGAAGGAAGAACCGCACTCATTGTGGTCGAAACCAAAGATTGTTTTGACCAAAGACAAGCGGGTAGATGATTTACTAAAGAGGTCTGTGAACTCACGCCGGAATAGAGTTCATCGACATAGTAGTGGATGAACTACTCCCATTCATTACCATCGATCATAAATGTAAGTCATCATATTGATCTCATACCGTGAGCTAGTTTTCCAAACAAATCCGCGGTAAGCCGCATTTCGACACCGCAAGAGAATGAAGAGGTCAAAAAAAAAAGTCCGTGGATTTGCTGGACAAAGGTTTCCACGAGAAAGCTTGATTCCATGTGTTGTTCCTCGACGACTTAGTCCTCAAGAAAGACAGAGGTCGGAGGATGTGTACTGACTCAAGGGCTGACAAGATAATCCATCGCATGCATTCTATCATTGCCAAGGATGGATGATCCGATGGATTGCTTGAGTGGAGCAAATTTTTTTTTTTTTTTCAAAGATTGATTTGAAAAGCCGTTATCATCAAATCCACATGAGAGAGAAGGTTAGCGATGACACGGAAGACGTTCTCCCCAAGACCAATGGAGGGTCTTGTGAATGGTTTGTTATGTCGCTTGGCTTAACAACATGCCAAGCACTTTCATGAGGTTGATGAATGAAGTCCTAAGGGAGTTCATCGAAAATTTGTTATCGTGACATCCGATGATATAATCAATCGATTTCAGCAAAAACAGTGGCAAAGCATCTAAAACATTTGGCTAAAGTGATGTAGAGGCTATAAGGTGGAGAAGTTGTTGATAAACATGAAGAAATCCCTCATTCATGAAGACAGAGCTCATTTATTTTAAGGTTTGTTTTTCAGATAAGTTGAGGATGGATCCGATAAGGTGGAGGTAATCAAGAATTGGCCATCACCAAAGAGGCATATTTAGGTGAGAAGTTTTCATGGATTGGATAGTTTCAACCGAAAGTTCATTATAAATTTCTGGAATTAGCGCAACTAATAATGGATACGTACCATTAAGAGACACAAATATTTTCACCGGACGTAAGAAGTTGAGAAGAGTTTTAATTTGTTGAAGAGAAAAATCACAGAACAACCAATCATGGTGTGTTGCCGGATTTCCGTAAGACATTTCAAGTGAAATGTGATGCAAGTGGATTTGCAATAGGGGAAGTCTTGAGTCAAGAATACAGTCCGATAGAATACTTCAAATGGTGAAGCCAAATGAATGAAGCCGAAGCGTATCCCACTTATGATAAGGAATTTTATGCTATTATTCGTGCATTGAATAAATGGAGGCATTACTTGATCTCAAGAGAGTTTGTTCATACAAAGGACAATCATGACCGAATTTGTGACCCAACATGAGAAGTTGAATCAAAGACATGTAAAATGGGTAGAATATATGCAAAATTTTCACTCTTTGTGATTAAACATATTTCCGTACCGCTAACAAAGTTGTTAATGATTTGAGCAGGAAATGTTTAATGATGCAGGAGTTCAGTCAAAACGTTGGTTTTTGATGATCTCAGGGACATGTACGAGATGATCCAGATTTTAAGGAGTAATATGAAGTAGCCGAACTACCCCGAGATAGAAGCCAATGGACAATATACATGATCCAAGAAGGATTATTTTTTAAAGGTAATCGACTTTGTATTCCAAAATGCCCATGAGGGAGAATTTTCTAAGGAGAAACACAAATGGAGGATTACGTGGCACTTGGTCACGACAAGACGCTCAAGCAGTTGGTCGAGTCATATTTTGGCTAGGAATGTGAGCAGAAATGTCAAAAGATTCGTGGAAAGATGTAGAATTTTCCAAAGATTCAAAAGGAAAGAGGCAGAATGCGAGCTTATATCAACCATTACCCACCGAAACCGCGGGATGCAGCTAGCATGATTTCACTCATTGCTAAGAACACAAAGAGGGTTTGCCTCAATCTTTGTGGTGGTGATATATTTTCCAAGATGGCACACTTCATTCCATGTTAAAAGACCAGTGATGCAACACACATTGCTTAACTGTTTTCAAAGAAGTCATTCAATTTCATGGCTTACCAAGGAGCATAGTTTCGGATCAAGACACTAAGTTCAGAGGACACCTTTGAGGACCTTATGGAAGAAGATGGGAACTAAACATCGCTTAGTTCGGGCTTTCTTATCATCCTTAGAAGGATGGATAGACGTAGCGGTAAAACAGAAGTCCTCAAGACTTGTTGAGGAGCCTCGTGACAGAACACCACATCCAGTGGACAACATATTACCACAGCGGAGTTTGCTTTATAACCCACTCGCCAATGTAAGCATGGGGCAGAGTCCATTTTACATTGTCTATGGCATGCATCCGAAAGGAATTTCTGAACTCAGATATTCAGAGAAGATTGCAACTAGGAGCGCTAGAGCAAAATCATTCGCAGAGGTGATGAAGGAAATTCAATGCGTGAAGGACATTGCAGAAGTTCGAGCCGAATATAACCGCAGTAGATCACTGTGAGACAACTTCAATTTGAGGTTGGTGGATTTGATTATGGCATTTGAGAAAGGAAAGGTTCCTGAGAAGAAACATATAATAAACTCAAGATGAAGAAAATCTACCCATGTAAGGTCTTGAAGAAATTTGGGTGAATGCTTACGAGATTGAATTACCTGATGGGATTGTAATTTATCCGATATTCAATATCTCGGATGAAAATTCATATAAAGCTGAGGGAACAGGGACAGGAAATGAACAGCCAAAGGTCCAATGGACAAAACAGATGCCAATTGCAGTAGTAAATCCAATGTGATGGAGCGCATATTGGACAGAAGAGTTGGTAAGAGGACTAGGAAAAAGCAATACTTTGAATATTTGGTCAAGTGGAAGGGCCATCCAGCTTGAAATGCTAGTCAACGAAGCAGATCTAGAGGTGTGGACACTGCATTTAAGCTCATGGATAGGAGCCATGAAAATTTTAGCTAAGGAGTATGATGCAAGAGCATCTCAAGCGAGCCATGAGATAAAAGACAACCGGAAAAGCTTCCGTGCTGAAAATTTTGAAAAATGTATTGAAACATTAATGAAGCCATCAAATGGAGGCACACTTTTAAAATGTAAATGGACCTTGGAGCCGATCCAATCTCGTCCTTAGTAGATAGAAGCCATTTATAATAAGCTAATGTAAGTTGGTAGAATTGAATTCCTAGATTATGACAGTTTAGAATGAGAGAGGGAACGGATATAGACACCCCTCATTGTGTATTGTTGTAAATGTGAGAAGAAGAATGAGAGGATGCCAATTGAGAGCAAGAGCATAGAAGAGAAGGAGCAGAGAGTTGTGTAGCCGAATCTACGTACGTAAGTTCCTCGATTAATACAAGAAGGTTTTGATTCAAACTCATGGTGTGCTCAAATATTCTCCGCGGGTATGCATTTTTGAAATGTTATGCTCATGAATGTTTTACTCCTTTCCTCAAGCCATGCAATTTTTATATGATATGTATGAATGATTTCTTTTGAATGTTTGAAATCTGAGAAAGCGGGTAAAGGAAATGAGTTTCAAATTGTTTCTCTTCCTGAGTGAGTAAAATTCTTGCAAGGAGTGCATTAGAGTTTGTCTGCAAGGAGTTCGTTGATACAAGGCTTAGGTTGTTTATATTTTGTTCTCATTCACCCATAGTGTATTTGGGCATAGGATCCATGCAAGGTGTGCGCGAAAAGTTAAGTAGAGTTTCGTGCTTCATAACCCCGAATGGCACAGAGACCCGTTGTTGCAGGGAGTGCGCGGAGTCGACGGATTCCAATTCCTTGGAGTAATTAAGGAATTTTCCACAAGGAGAGTGTAATGCAGGAGTCTTCTTCAAGACTAAGAGTTGGAGAAATATCATAAGGGATAGAGTCTCCACAATCATCGAAGCAAGCATAGGAACTTTTTTCATTGGAGCAGTGAGAAGGCGTCACAAGTTTGTGCCGCTGCGCTGAGCAACGCGGGAAACCGCTTTGGTAAAAAGCCGCGTAAGTCCTTGTGAAAGAAAGAGGCGAACGGTTGAAATTCTCCTGCGGGAGTATCCCGCTAAGTCCCGGAGCCGGCCCCGATCTCAAGGGAGTTATGGCGAAAGTGATTTCAGGGTTCAAGCTCGAGAAGTGAAACAGATCTGCCAACAAGAGTCGCTTGGATTTAACCGTGGATTTCTATTTCGAGGTTTCGCGAGTGGAAGTCCCAAAATCTTTGCATCGTGACTCGCTAAAATCACAGCGCAAAGTCTCGAGGTGAAAGGATTGTGTGGCCACGTAATCCCATAGGGTGGAGCTGTGTGGTGCACCATCGACACGGGAAGTCAAATTGCTGACCATTTCGGTTTTCATAAGGAAGTCCCAAATCTTTGTGAATCGTGATTCGCTGAATGGAAGTCCAAAAATCTTGATGGAATGAAGAGTTGTTGAAAGTCAACTCGGTAAGCGATCGAGTTTTGGTAATTCGTGCTTTGGTAATTGAGGGGACAAGCGTTTGGCATCGCAACTCCCAAAAATCGCGATAAGGAGAAAGGCTAAATAGAGAGAGGAAAGACCAAGCCGCATTACAACTTCAAAGTTTTCGGGTCCGGAGAGATAAGATCGCTGACCACTTGGATTTACTAATCACCGGGTCCGGACTCTCAAGCGCCAAGGGGAGATTCCTCGAGGTTTTCCCCAGGGTGCGATTTCCGAAGGGAAATAGAGGAGCTAATTGTTGAGAGCTCTTTGGGCTAGTAGAGGAGGAAAGATCCTATGTATGTGACCTTCCGACCCGCAGGTTGAGGAGGGTAGACGCATCAATTTGACTCAAGTCTGTGATAATCCTTTTTATAGTGGGAGAACTATGGTATTGATTCCTCAGGTGAAAATAAATTGTGAGTAGTTGCAATAGAGATCGAGAAATTTAATTGGAAAATTTTGAGCTTTCGAAGCTCAATATGGAAGATTTGTCAGTGGACAAAGATTAGTGGAAGGAGAAAAGCACAATCTAGTTGTGTCTCTCGGATTTAATATTATTGAATGTGTTAGGGAAGCTACAACCAAGGAATTATGGGATGTTAGAGACTTTGTATCAATCTAAGTCCCCGGTAAACAAAAAAATCCTTTGGAATAAGTTGTACCTATTGAGCATGAATGATGGAGACTTGCTGATAGAGCATCTAAATTCCTTAAATACCGTGGTAAGTCAATTATTATCTGTTGATATTAAAAATTTTGATGAAGAAAAAATGTATCACTATCGTGTTATTTACTAGACTTTAAGTGGGAATAGTTTATTGTGGCCATAGGTAGTAATACAACTACTCTTTAAATACGATGTGGTCTCATCCTTGTTATTTGAGGATATGAGGCAGAATAACATGGAAGGACATCGTGAGCTCAGATGCATTATTTTGCAAGAGTGCACCCTAGGAAATAAATAGATTCTAAGTCCTCATGGGGAGATTTAATTCTAAGGGAAGATCTAAGTTTCTCGGAAATTTTGTAAAGGTATGTTGGAGATGTGGAAAGAAGGGCACTACAAGAAGCAAAGCATCCAAAAGTGTTGAGAGAGGGAAGGGGATATGAATATTCTTCTATGAAGAAAAACCTCCAATGAAGAACGAGGTGATGTTTACTTGTCTTCTGCTAACATTACATGCAGATCATGAGGCATGATTATTTGAATTAGGTGCATCCTTTCAAATGACTCCCATAGGGAGTGGTCTCTTTGAATATGAAAGGTATGAAGGATGTAAGGTGATGAATCAATGTACTCAAATCACGGGATAGGAAATCAAGTTGAATCTCATGGATGGAAGGATTAGAATTCTTGGTGTTGTTCACATCCTAGGTTTGGCCATAAATTTGATTTCTGTAAGTAAAATGGATAATGCAGGGTAAAAACAATGTTTGAGAAATAAAACTATGTAGGATGGTTCGAGCAATGGTGTTGTTGAAGGAGTTCGGTTCAAAAACTCTATATAAGTCAGTAAGGAAGCACTATTAGTGATGGGTGTAGTAGTTTCTTTTTTTTTTCCGGGAGATTGAAGATGAAGAAGAAAAAATTCCTACAAACTCTAGAGAAAAGGAAGGATATGTTGTGGCATCAAAGGTTGGGGCATATCGTAGAGAAGGGCCTTTGAATATTACACCTTAAAGGCATGGTTGAAGGTATTCCTAACTCCATCTTTGTATTTTGATTTTGTGGAGCATTTTTATATGGGAAGAAAAATCATGTAAGATTCCCCTATGCAACGAGGGCAAGAGAGGGAATTTTACAGCTTGGTGGCATCTAAGGATGTGTTTGGACCTCGTGGTCAGCTCCATCACTGAAAATATGTGTACTATGTATCATTTATAGATGAATTTCGAGGAATACATGGATATATTTATTAAGGAAGAAATCAAGTATTTGATAGGTTTAAAGAGTTTACAACTCTTTTTGAGAATCAAATAGATAAAAGAATTAAGGTAACAGGGATATATACTGAGAGAGTTCTACATAAATGAATTTGAAGAATTATGTAAGAAGTGTGGCATTGAAAGGAATAAGACTACATACACCTCAACGTAATGGAGTTGCAAAAGGATGAACATAATGTTGATGGAAAAGCAAGGTAATGCTCACAGTGCTGGGTGTTGACCCAAAATCATGAATCAACATGTTGTTTTACACATTTACTTCTCCATAAACGTCCCTTGGTGCTATGGTTCCATCTGAAGATAGTGGTGGGGGTCATAGTTATTATGGAATTTTCCCTTGAAAGAGTATTAGTTGGTTACCTTCAGGCCATTGTGGGCCTTCCCATGACATTTATTCCCCATTTCAAGTCCTGGTTTCGTTCATGTTTCATGAAGCTAAACACACACTTTACCAAGAATTTCAATGTTGGTCCCTTGCCTATCACTAGGCGTGGGGTCCCTTGGGATGGGGGTCCCTATGAAAATGATAAGATGAAATATGGTCATAATTAGAGAATTAAAATAATTCCATGTGGTAAGCATCAGGATAACCTTTCCAATGGGATATCATGAGATTTATTCCGAGTCAGTATGACCCATACTAGGGCGCAAAGTTAGCATCACCAAAATGGCCAAAACCAATAGTTGTAGATTTCTATTGGTCTGATTCTGTTTAGATTATGATCTCAAAAGGAAACTAAAACAAATACATGGTGTAGGGAAGTGTGATACCTTCCCAAAGGTATATCCCAGTTGGTTTCGACCCTCGATTGGTAAGAATGAGCTTTCGCAAGCTCATGACCACTTTTGGACACCAAATTGGTTGCAGTGATTCAGAGTTTAAAATTGATGGGTAAAGAGTTCTAAATAAAAGATTTAGAGATTACACACTATAAAATACTTATATACCTTCCCAATGGCTTCTCATTTGCCTCATTCCAACCTCGAATGGCCCAGTTAGAGTTGTCACAATTTTGTCAATTATTTCGGGCAAATGAGGCCCACTATCTCGCATGGCAGGGTTCCATAATAGCTAAGATAGTAATCAATGAACCTAGAACAAAAATGTATTGTCACCTTGCTAAAGTAATCATTGATACCTTTCCAATGGTACCCCTCCTCATTTTCCTCGATTGGATATTGTATGGAGATTTCACACCTTTCGCAAGATTGTGTGTCATGTGGGCCCACCAACAAGTCAAGGGTTTTAGGAGACCATTGTTCTGGGCTGAATTTGAGGGCTGAGGTGGCATTATCTCATGTTGGTGATGGCATATTCCATATGGGCTCATCGAGACCTTCCAACAATGTGCCCTACATCCACCGAATTGCCCTTCACCGAAAGCAACATTTTGCTAAGCCACCATAGGGAAACAAAGTCAAAGTCAAAAGTCAAACTTTGACTCTCAGACATTTTTTCCAAGAAATATTTAAAATTAATTGGAAAATTTTTTTAATTTTCTTAAAAATTGAAAAATATGGAGAAGGCATGTTCTCATGCAATTTTCTAAAAAATTAGTTTTTTGGTAAAATTGAAAAAATCAAATTCTCCATTCTCTCGCCATTTTGACAAATAATAGCGGGGGGAAGCTCTGCAACAGGGATTTATGGAAGTAGAGGGAGGTTTTTATGGAAGCGGTTGTAGCTCTGCAGTGGGCATCCAACTTCTATGTAGCAGTTTTCAAACAGTTAACCAGGTAAACCCATAAATCCTAATTCAAAAACCAAGGAAAATTTTATGGTGCTAGTTTTTGTTGAGATCCCAGATGAAGAAATTTTGTTCTTTCCTTCAAATTGGTATTGCTTTTCCTGGTTCAAGTGTGGTGTTTCTTACTGGCTTCTAAGTTTAGGCTTATGGGTGTGTAAAATATGCAAAGAAGAGGGCATTCGAACCCCTCTGGGCACCAGGCCCAATCCCTCTATGGTTCTTTTAAATTTTTAAATTTTAGTTCTTTTCATAGCATCAGGTCTCAGATGTCACTGAAGCTCTGGCTTTAAACTCCCCAGTCCTCCCCCCTTCCTTTGCCCAAAATCAATAATTGCCTAGAGTCAAATTGGGGAGGGGGTTTGAACCAGAACCTCCCGTCCATTTTACATCCCAAAAACCCACTTTGCCAAAAGTTTTAGATTTCAATTTTTGGGGGGTGGTTGGCCACCCATCCAACACACAGGTGCCACCACCACCCCCTCACTGAAGCTCCTCCTCTCCTCATCAGATGTGAATGTTTCTCCTTTCCATCGCTACAGCTACACCCCATTTCCTTTGGTTCTCCTCCCACTGCCCCCGGCCACGCACTCCACCTCCCTCCTCCATTACCTCTACCCAAATTTTACCTCTCCTCCATCTCCCTCTGCCCCCCTTCTCTCTCTCTGTCCATGTATTTATATGTTCCTCATCCCTCCCTCCTCCATTCTCCCCATTCCCACCCCATCTCCTTCTTCATCCCCTACCTCACATTGCTCCTCCACGCTACTCTTCCCACAACTTCCACCTCCACACCCATTCCCTCAGATGACCCAAAGACCAAGACTCCCCACATCTCGCAATTTATTAATCCTCCTGTCACCCATGCAACCAAAATAGCTCAAGGGGCCTTTTATTAAGTTTTGATTTAAAATGTTAAAATTAAAATTAATTATATATATATAATAAACAAAGTTTAAAAATAAAAATAAAAAAAATTCAAAACATAAATTTAATCAGATATTAAACTATATATATATATATATATATATATATATATTTATTACATATATTAAAAATAGAATTTTATTTGAATTTAATAAAAATAATAAATTTTTAATTAAATTTATTATATATTAGAACTATATGTTAAAAATTTATTCCCCCCCCTTAAGGGTCACTGGATTTTCTAATTCTATAACTTCGCCATACGGAGGCGGATATTCTCTCGTGAATAGTCGAAACGACCAGGGTGAAGTATAGAATGCATACCTGACATTTGCCTCAAAAAATTTAGCCCAGATTTTCAGTGGCATGTCCCAGAGCGACAATAACTCATTTCTGGCCCAACAAGCATGCGCCGAAAAGAGGCCTAATCGGGGGCCTCCGAGGCCAAATTAGGCCAGGTGAGGAAAACCCATTTCATATATAGGTATACAGGCCTATACAATCCTGTCAATTCTGGTGTCTAGCCCATAACTTTTCCCCAACTTCAAAATCTTCCCTGGTTAGTCTCCCAGTCGGCTCCTTCCGCGTACATTCCTGGGGCCATATCTTACTCATCCGGAGTCAAATTTGTGCCAAACGAAAGATAGTGGAAAGGTAGAGGATAGAGCTACAGAATGGGAATAGTAAAGAACTTTTTTGTGACTGTTTGGTACAAGGTAAGAGCCTCTCAAGGTTCAGGTCCAAGAGGTCCCTTCACCAAAACAAGCCCAAATCGAAGCCATGCTTCAACCAGCTCACAGGGAAACTTATAGGCAGCAAAGGGGGGGTATAATTAGGCCTGAAAAGTGCCTGAATAGAGGGAATTTACTTACTTACAAAGACCAAATCCAAAACCCCCCTTTCCCTCTTAAGCAACTCAGCGAATTCCCCACACCTTGGGGCTTCATCCCGGTGAATCCGACAGCCATGGATGGCCGAGAATTGTACTAAACCAACTCACCTACAGCTGCAAAACATGGCAATAGTCAAAGAGCCTTTGGGATGGAACAAATCCCAAGGAAAATGGTGATGTGGCATATCAAGCTTTGTCATTTTATGAAAAATGACTTTTTGTAATATGAACTCTCACATGATTTAATTTTTGGCATGTATTACTATGTAATTGAAGGGTCAAATCAGATCTAGTTTGATCCCCTTTTCGGATAAGGTTCTCTTTAGGATAAGATTCTTTTTGGATAAGATGCCTTTAGGATAAGGTTACTTTTTGTAAAAAGAAAAAGTAGTTTAGGGTTGGTCCACTTGTCACTTTTCCAAAAGTGACAAGTGTCTTGTGACCTAGCCCTAAGCTTTCACCTCTCCTTTATAAACAAGAGTGTTGGCATTGTAAAAGAGAAGGATGAATATAGTAACAAATCTCTGTTCAAATTTTCAAGACTCTTTGTGTGTGTGATACTTGTTAGATTTTAGTTGTTGGATGTGTCACTTGTTGGTTAAGGGTTGAGGGGTAGGGGTAAATGCTTGTTATGTTACTTATCTCCAAGAGGGATTGTTATCTAGGTGTTTGTTGTTGCTTCCTTGGGTTTAACTTGCTTACTTTCATCTTCTAACAACTTGGTTTAATTTGTTTAATGTGTTTTAGTGCAGATTTTATGAAGTATTCAATTGTTTTCAGCCTTAGCTAGTGGTTGGGAGTCCTAGGGCCCCTTCAGAGAACCCTTAAATAGACCTCTTAGCTGGTTGTCCATACTTGTTTTCTTTATCTTTTCATTCATGTATATTTATGTTATGTTTTCTTACCATTAACCTTGTTGTCCCAAATAGGAAAATTGGTCATTTTGGTCAATTTCCCCCCATGGGACAACCATCTTAGTTGGTTGTTATATACTTCTTATGTGTAAATTTTTGTTATACTTATTTCAGTTTTTCCATGCATAAATACTAAAACTTTGTTGTTTGCCTGCAAGGATACAATCGGTCACCCACTCTGCTTCTGTTAAGCGGTTGGGGACCACCTAGAGACCTGTTTGAGGCAAAGGGGCCAGCAAGGCAGCAAATAAAAACACACATTTAGATTGGTAAATCTACCCAATCACTCTCATATTCACTTTACTTATCACTTGCACTCACTCCAAAATTTTCGGTACACATACCAATGTTTATATGTTTGATTTGTGTAGATAGTTTGAATAGTTCACTTGTGAATTCATGTTAAAAATATGATTTATAATTACGTAGATAACCATCACACTTTTTATATTTCAAACACTAAATTTCCAATCCCGATACAAGGAGTTAGTTGGGGCTTTCATGCATATGGCGTTTTTGTTGCTCGCAAAGAGCCTCAACCCATTCCTTTGGGTTGAATGGTGTAATTGTCATTTTGT
>SNQJ01S0144238.1:9067-21596 GCA_010110895.2 Picea sitchensis
AAAGGAAAATTGATTTCGATGATTATCAACATTGCTAGTTGAGAGAAAAACCAATTGCAATGATTATCAAAACTACGAGTTTGCGAGATAAAACATAAATTTAAAAAATCTTCACTTAATCAATTATTTTGAACCAATGCCAAGAAAAAATTGTTCCTATCTTAGCCTATCCATGCATGCCATCTTGGGAGTCAGAATGTCCTCAACTCAATAGCATTAGTAAAGGGATCATCAATGTGAGAGATTTTGATCAAGCAAATATACAACATTATGCTAGAAATAACCACAATTATTTGAAATATGGTTTGATGTAAACCTATGATTGTGGCATTTTCCACAACCAACATATCCAGTGTCTCAATAGAAAATGTGAATCTCAACAAAATTTAGAATCCACCATAATTTCCAACCTCAAATTAGAATCTTAACATTAAATCTAAATTAGGGGAGAAGGGTAACTAATAGAAATAATTGTTGAGAGGATTTGGAAACAACATTGTATGTAAGATGGTAAGGTTGATTCCTTTGTGTTTACTATTTGTCTATGTAATTAGCATCAGATGTCCATGTTATATAGTTTGGAGAATAATTTAAAATACAAAACTAAAATGATTTAAAATGCAAAACCAAAATCTTGAAAAATGATGATAAAAAGGAAGGAGTTACTTCTTTAGTCACCTAATTAATCAATACCATTAATATATAAAACAAGCCACATTTAATTCATGTGGCAATGTCCTTGCCAGAAAAATTCAAAATGAAACAAGTGCATTCATGATTGAAAAACTGATCATTGGCCAGAAACTACGTACAACAACAAAAACATAAACGCTTGCAAATGAGGGCAGTTGATTCGATAGATGCTGACCTGGTCAACGAATTTTGAATCATGTGCATTGCAACTTAAGGAAATCCATAAAAACATAAATGCTTGCAAATGAGGGAAACTGATTCGATAGTTGCTGACCTGGTCAATGACTTGTGAATCATGTGCATTGTGACTTAAGGAAATCCAACAAAGTACAGGTTGGCCAATTTGTTGGAGAGAGTATCAACCCTAGGTTGGGCATTTCTAGCAGGCTGTGAAATTTCCTATAAAACTTGGAAGTTAGAAAAATGAAAATGATGAAAATTTTCAGAAAATATGAAGAACAAAAGCTACCAAAGAACAAAGAACAACTGTGAAAACAGTTATAATTTCATTAAAAAAACTGTTTGTGGCAAATTTCAATATTCCAACTGTCCTTACCGCATGGTTCAATAAATACTTGGTAAGATTTTTCAGGTTTATTACAATTTCATGTTAAAAAATCACTACCACGATGCCTTATCTACATATCTATCTTTTGATTCTTTTAGATTATTAGATAGTGTATCATGGTATGCATGTTTAACATGAAAATGGAAGGTTCAAAGGCAAGGAGAATCGAATACACTACTGCTTCTAAAGGATAACTGGAACAACAGAGTTAGGATAATAGGGACAACAAAGTTATTATGACAACAGAGTTAGGATAATAGGGACAACATAGTTATTATGACAACAAAATTATATAATTTAATGTGAGCTTTAATTGTACCATTCAACAATGGTTCTTAGCCATGTGTGAAGAATGTGAGATTCTTATTTCAACCCTTCTTACAAAAAAATGAAACTTTCAGTATTCAAAATACACCTGCCGAGTTATAATCAATGAGACAACAATCCTTTAATAATAAATTACCAACAGATTTTTCATAAAAATCATTTCACATAAGCACCATCGATCCAACATGTAGAGGGGTTTCGAATAGTGTTTGTGTTAAAATTTAAAATTATAAAAATCTGGAATCACAAACCATCAACATATTAAGCCTGTTATCCATGAAAGGTGGAAAATTTAAGCGACTGCAACACACAAATTCTCAAGTTTGTAAAATAAAGTATAGAATCAAAATCTGATTTGTTTTTACCCTTCTCGTGCAAGTCGTTTCAATGTGTTGAGCACCGATTTATCATTTAATAGCGGAAATTTGGAATTACCAACCATGTTTGATATTCAACCACAAATTTAGGCCACTTAGAAACCATTGTTATAATTGCAAATACGGAAAACACAATTCACATATGATAATTAACAATCACATAGATAAGAAACACAAGGATTTCACGTGGTTCACCTAAACGTTGGGTACATCCACCAAACATAGACATCGGTTGTCTTATTATTCATATAATGGATATTACAACATAATTGCAAGTTCTCTCATTCCTCTCACTCTGTCGTATCTGCCTCTACGGGATTACATGAATTTATATACATTTACACAAGAAACTGATTATTAAATGCACTCTTATCCATATTCTAACTTGATCTATTTTGGTTGCAACCAACACAGAATAATAGGATCCAAATCCATCCTTGGAAGAATTCATTGTCACCAAATCCCAACAATATCCACCTTGACAACAATTAACCTAATATCTTGCTCCTTCCTTTTGTTCATCACCTTTTTTGCAAGCCAAGAGAAGCCAAGCACCACAACAACTTCTTTAATAAAACTGCTTTCATGATGATGCAACCCCCCTCCCCTCCTGGGGTTCTGTGACCTTCCGGTCTTTGGATCGTTCCAATTGTTTATTCGGATCGACTCTTTGGGATCCTGATCAAACCAAGATCAATTATACATAGGCCCCTTTTCTTCTTTTGGCACAGGTCCTGTGACACCCGCACCCTCTTTTTGCGTGTTCTGGCGCTCTTTAGTTCACAAGCGCTATCTCCTTTTCAATAGCCCCTTCTTCATATGTCCCTGGGTTGTTCCCTTGTGCTAATGTATGATTGCGAGCATGGGAAAGAGTGATTTTCAACCAACCCTATTATCGCCCCACAATCCTTCTTGTGCTGACACATACCCCATCACTAAAACAGTGGTTGAAATTGCAGCCCACTCAAGGAATATTATTGTCCAAGCATGTCCTGGCCCCACAATCCGTTCTATCTATCAATCTCTGCTCCTTTGGCACTGCCTGCGATCAACGGTTGCTATCAATCTCCATTCCAACCTTTTTTCCTCCTTCCATGCGTCTCCCTAGACCTCCACGATCTGTCGACATGTAGTCCATTCGAATCAATGACTGTTTTTGACTCTACCTTTCCGACCTTTGAGAGTTTCAACTCTCAAATCCGCTTTCCTCTATATGGAAATATCCCGGAGTGGAAGATCTATTGCCACCTGTCCCCTTGAATCTACGGCTAGGATCTCCTCCGTGAGTCCGGCCTTCAGGAATCTTGATTCTCAACATTCACATGATCCCTTTTCTAAGCTCCTCCTTCGCATGTGACCCTAGACAAAGTCCTCACATGACCATGCAGCCTCCTGCTAAAGATCACACACCTCCAATCCCGGAAATGCTATGGGACCGTCAATCTTCCAATATTGACGGTACCCTAGAATGATTGTTCAGATCTGTCCTCCCCAAATCTATGGAACATATCTTCTTCCTCTCAATCAATGATCTAGATCTCTTCACGATTCCAGACTTTAGGATTTTTAAGTCTCAAACCCTTGCTACCTATGTGTGGAAATATTCCAGAATGAAATATCTTACGACACCTATCCCTTTAAATGTGCGGCCAGGATCTCCTTCGCTAATCCAGCCTTCAGGACTTTCAAGTCTCAAATCCTCACCTCTGCTGACTGGATATCTTCCGAAGTGGAATATATACTAACACGTATCCTCCCCAATCAATGATTGTGCTCCCACTTCAGGACATTTTCCTCCTCAACCAGATCGACGGTCCTCAGACTCCCTTCTCGATCAATGATCAAGATTTTCTCTAGGTCTTCGGAATTTTCCTCCTTCGTTTTCTTCCGTAGTTCTGGATATGGCACTGCATATCCTCCTTCACATCAACGACTCTCGTCACTTCAGATTTCTGAGCTTCATAAATCTCAAATGTCAAACCTCGCCTTCCTCCAATGATTTCTATCCAGAGGCTATAATCCACTGAGGTGTGTCCTCTTTAGATCAATGAATAAGGTTTACTTCGGGACTTTCCCCAGAGTGCATGGATATGTTCCACGTCTACCCTAAATCCGACAGCTATGAATCACTCTGGAACTTTACCCGGAGTGCTTGGATCTTCGCCACATCTCTCCTCCTAGTCATACGACTCGGATTCACTTCGGATGACCTAACGATTCAGAGCTACTTTGGCTCTCCGGACTTCGGGAATCTCAATTTTCAAACCTTGAGAGATTCTCTCTCCTGTGCATGCGAGCGTTAAGACTCGTGCACCTTTCTCTGATAATATGGTTGTTTATCGTTCCCGCTCAAATCCAATGGATGGGATTTGTTCTTTCCTTTGCACTTCCTTTGCTCACTGGATGTAGATATAATGGTCCAAGTTCTTCTCTACAACGAATCTGATGGTCGTTATCGCTCCTCCTCCTTAGCTTTAGACTTCTTCCAACTTGGAATATTTAGTCCGTGTTCAAAGGTTTCATCTTTTGAACTTTCTCCCACGAACCCAACTCTTGGTCTCACCTCACTCTTGTAGCATTATCCCTCCTTTGAGATTTCAGACTTGGAATAAGTCCGTCTCTTATGCACTTATTGCATTATCCCTTCTGAGGTTGATCTCCTCAAATATTTCAACCTCCCACGCACACCTTGTGTTCTTGAGATTTTGTCAAACTCATAATCTCGAAGGATTTCTTGAACAAGAAACATTTGTCGCCCTCCTGGAGTTCTTCTTCTCGATGCACTCCTTGCAAATATTTTCCTCACAGAGTATTCAATAACTCTGGTTCTTACTGAACTCAACACAAATTTCTTCTGTTCACACTTGCACCGGCTCAATTCCCACCTAGCAAAAATCTATAGAGTCCTCAGTATCTCCACTTCTCTCTGAACTCAATAAAGAGCTCTTTCCGTGCACTCCTTCCATTTCTACTAATGAAGGTTCACCGATATACCTCCTGAGCTTTCCCTTGAGATTAAACCTTTGTCAATGCACTCTTGTGGACTGTGTGCTCTCCTTGCACTAGGAAACTCAAAGACAATAAACAATTGAAACTCATGCAATACTTCACCAGTTACGCATTCAAACCATGAAAATGCATAAAAACATATAAAGAATACATATGCATAAACACACGATATGCAAGAAAAATTGTTTTTGTATTATCTCTATGTGTCTATAAAGATGATTACAAAAACTGGACTGTAACAGAGTCTCGGTTCTCTCAAGCTCTCTCTCTTATAACTATTCTACCTCTTGAGTCTCCTAAGACACTCTATCATTCTCCTTATGAAATTTGATACAAGATCTCCTTTACAAAAGAGGGGCTTTGCGAACTCGTCCTCTCTCACCTAACCTCATCTATTACATTGAAGTTTCATAAATGTTTACGTAGACCTGACTACGATCTGGGTCTTCTACAAGAAACCCTTTAAGGAAATCCAACCACTACCCATACAAAGGCATGGCCTAGCATTTACAACCTTACAATACAAAATTCTGTATAGGATTATTTCAAATTTAAAAATGGGAGGTTTAATGCCTCTCCCTTTCTCCATTGCGTTTTTGCATGATGGCGCATTTGGTGAGGTGGAGCGATGCTCCTTCATCATACTCCCCTACTAGGAAAAACATGAGCTCCTTCTCATGAGCTCCTCTTCTCCAATGTTGAAATCCTCCTAGATCCCAAATTCTCTTCTGGAGTTGTCCTCTTGCTCCTTTCCAGCTATTGCGTTGTTGTTGTTGCTTCTTCTCCCTCTTCCGTTTCTTCCTTGCTGCTATGGTAGGTTCTCTTCTGTCAATCTCTCCTTTTTTGACTGCTTCTGCTGACCTCAACATCAGCTTCCTGATCTCCTCTATCACCTCATCTAGCTGCTCCAGTGAATGGCTCTTCTTATGCAGTCTTCTCAGTTGCACTTCCTTCTCCCCATACTTATGAGTGGGAAGATCTACTCGATATCCCATGCTGTATTTAACTCCCCTCGCAGCATTGGGTTGCCTCTCTGCTGCAGACCTCAATTCTACAATCTCTTCTTGATTAACCTGTTGTTCAGTCTCCTCCTCTGACATATTGGCTTCTTCTGTCAGTTCTTTTTGTGTTGTCATATCTCCAATTTCTTCTAATTTTTCCCTTGGATGGTATTCTCCTCCATATATATCCAACATATCCTGTTGGATGTGCCTACTTCTCTCTGGGGCTTCTAATTCCTCATGCAACTCAACAAAGTTTATGCTCTCTGCTTCATGCTCCAATGTTGCAATCATTTCCTGTTCAGCTTCCTGGATGAAAATTTTGAGCCATTATTCTGAATTTTGTTCTCCTGAATTTTTCATGACTATCTTCTAGTAGCCATCTGTTGGTTCTAGATTGTCCAACCAATCCTCCAACATCCTCATTTCTATCTCCCATTGAGTGAGCCTCTCAACTGTGCACTCCTCTTCTTTTTCTCCTTGGGTAGATTTTGATACCTACTCCTTCATCATGACAATCACCATTGGCTGTCCTTCCTTTGCTGTTGCAATTTCATCATGTCCATTGGCCTTCACTTGGCTATTTGGTAGGAATTCTTTGATCCCTCCAATGATCAAAATACTCTTCTCATCCTCCTCTTTGATGGTGGAAGTTTCTAACTTCTCATCATATTCATTCACATGGTCTAGAAACCCACATGGATCTTCTCCTATCATCACTCCTCGCTGACATGAACTCACTTCTAATCTATCGAGACTTTCAAATAGTCTCATTTCTTCCCCCCTTCCCACTTGGCAATTTGGGGATTTTTTGTTGCCCACTTGGCAGTCTATGAGATCAACCGATCCCATCTCGTTGCCCACTTGATAATCTGAACTTCTGGCACTTCTCCTCTGGCAGTATACGAGACCTCCACATGGTCTCTTTCTATTTACCACCTGGCAACTTGAAAGTCCATTTCTTCCCACCTAACAGTTTATGAGATCTTCATATGATCTCCTCTCCTCCTCGTCGCTCAGATTTCTCCAAGTTTTTGGCCCACATATGTGAACCACTTCCTCTTTATCTCCGAGGCTTTCGACATACCTTGGCCACCTCTTTAAAAATTGTTGTTGTCCTCTGGTCAACAATCTCTTGACTAGCCACTTCACCTTCTTCTTCATGGGCCACTCATACACCCCATGCACTTTTTCATCCTGCTACATTTTAAATGCAAGCTTCTCGAGCCTCGGTCTTATCTCAACGAGCTCTAGATCCATCTTTGGATTGCATTTCTTCTTGCGGCCTTCTCTTAGACCATGTCCATGGCCTTTAGTATCCATTTCCATATTCTACCTACCCTCCTGGAAAGCCTATGAATCACTCTACATTTGAGAGTATCTCCATCTTCTCACATCTCACCTAGTTGTTTAAATTTTTGTCGCTGCATCCATGCAACAACCTTCTCACAGAGCATCAATACTCTTCCTTCCTTTCACCTCTTTCTTTTATGTTATCCGTAAGAAAATCTCATCCTTCTAATACCACTTGATGTTATCAGAGTATCCCCTTTGCCTACAAAAATCAATTTTGTTCTCTGATACGAACTGATGGTGTGTGTTAGAGTATTTTCTTTGTCTACTCTCTGCTACATAAATTTAAAATCTGAGGCTCTCATACCACGATGAAACCCCCCTCCCCTCCTGGGGTTCTATGACCTCTTGATATCTACATCGTTCCAATTGTTGAGTCGGATTGAATCTTCGGTCTCCTGATCGAACCCATATCAATTATACACAAGCCCCTTTTCTTATTTTGGCACAAGTTCTGTGACACCTACACCCTCTGTCTGTGCGTTCTGGAACTCTTAAGTTCACGGGCGCTAGCTCATTTTCACTAGCCCCTTCTCCATATGTCCTTGGGTTGTGCCCTTGTGCTAATTCATGATTGCGGGTGCGGGAAAGAGTGGTTTCCAACTAACCTTCTTTTCACCCTGCAATCCTTCTCGTGCTGACACGTACCCCGTCACAAAAATAGTGGTTGAAATTACTGCCCGCTCAAGAAATATTATCGTCTGAGCATGTCCTGGTCCCATAATCCCCTTTGTTCATTGATCTCTGCTCCTTTGGCACTGCTTGCGATAAACGACTACTATTAATCTCCATTTCGCCCTTTTTTCCTCTTTCCACGTGTCTCCCCAGAACTCCACGACCTGTTCGAATCAATGGTTGTTGTTGAATCCATATTTCCATTCTTCAGGAGTTTCAAATCTCAACTCCACTCTCCTCTATATGGAAATCTCCCAGAGTGGAAGCTCTGTTTCCACCTGTCCCCTTGAATATACGACTAGGATCTCCTCCGTGAGTCCAGCCTTCAGGAATCTTGATTCTCAACCTTCACAATCTCCCTTTTCTAAGATCCTCCTTTGCATGTGACCTTGGACAACGTCCTCACATGACCATGTAGCTTCCTGCTAAATCTCATGCACCTCCAATCCCCAAAATGTTGTGGGTCTGTCGATCTCCCAATCTTGATGGTACCCTGGATTTATGGTTCTGACCTATCCTCCCCAAATCTACAGACCAAATCTTCTTCCTCTCGATCAATGATCGAGATCTCTTCACGATTCTGGACTTCAGGATTTTGAAGTCTCAAACCCTTGCTACCTCTATGTGGAAATCTTCTGTAATGAAAGATCTTATGACACTTGTCCCTTTAAATGTGCGGCCAGGATCTCCTCCGCTAATCTGGCCTTCGGGACTTTCAAGTCTAAAATCCTTGCCTTTGCTGACTCGATATCTTCTGGAGTGGAAGATATACTGACACGTATCCTCCCCAATCAACGACTATTCTCCCGCTTCGGGACTTTGGCCTCCTCAACCAGATCAATTGTCCTCAGACTCCCTTCTCGATCAACGATCAAGATCTATTCCGGGTCTTCGAACTTTTCCTCCTCCATTTTCTTCTGGAGTTCTAGATATGGCACTGCGTGTCCTCCTTCACATCGAAGTCTCTCATCTCTTTGGATTTTCAGGCTTCAGAAATCTCAAATGTCAAACCTTGCCTTCCTCCAATGATTTCTATTCGGAGGCTATAATCCACTCACGTGTGTCCTCTTTGGATCAACGACTAAGGTTTACTTCGAGACTTTCCCTGGAGTGCATGGATCCGTTCCACCTCTCCTCTAAATCCGACGGCTATGAATCACTCCAGAACTTTACCCGGAGTGCTTGGATCTTTGCCATGTCTCTCCTCCTGGTCCTAAGACACAGATTCACTTCAGGTGATCTGGCGGTTTAGAGCTACTTCGACTCTCAAGACTTCAGGAATATCAAGTTTCAAACCTTGATAGATTCTCTCTCTTGTGCATGCGAGCATTAAGACTTGTTCACCTTCCTCTGATCAGACGACTGTTGATCCTTCCTGCTCAGATCCAACGAATGGGATCCGTTCTTTACTTTGTGCTTCCTTCTCTCACTGGATGTAGATCTAATGGTCTAGGTTCTTCTTTACAACAAATCTGATGGTCATTATCGCTCCTCCTCCTGATCTTTAGAGTTCTTCTGACTTGGAAGGTTTAGTCTATGTTCAAAGGTTTCGGCCTTTGAACTTTCTCCTGTGAACCCAACTCTTGGTTTCGCCTCGCTCTTGTAGCATTATCCCTCCTTTGAGATTTTAGACTTGGAATAAGTCCATCTCTTAGGAACTTCTTGCGTTATCCCTTTTGAGCTTGATATCCTCTAATATTTCAACCTTCCATGCACACCTTGTGTTCTTGGGATTTCGTCAAACTCAGAATCTCGAAGGATTTCTTGAACAATAAATACTTCTCGCCCTTCTAGGGTTCTTCTTCTCGATGCACTCCTTTCAGATATTTTCCTCATAGAGTATTCAGTAACTCTGGTTCTTACTGAACTCAACACGGATTTCTTCTCTACACACTTGCACCGACTCAATGCCACCTGACAGAGCTCTACAGAGTCCTCAGTACCTCCACTTCTCTATGAACTCGATAAAGAGTTATTCCCATGCACTCCTTGCACTTCTACTGATGAAGGTTCAATGCTATCCCTCCTAAGATTTCCCTTGAGGTTAAACCTCTGTCAACACACTCTTACGGACTGTGTGCACTCCTTGCACTCAGAAAATCAAAGACGAGAAACAATTGAAACTCATGCAATACTTCACGAGTTAGGCATTCAAACCATGAAAAAGCATAAAACATATAAATCATACATACACATAAACACATGATATGCAGGAAAAACTACTTTTCTATTATCTCTGTGTGTCTATACAGATGATTACAAAAATTGCACTGTAACAAAGTACCGGTTCTCTTAAGATTTCTCTCTCAGAACTCTTATACCTATTGAGTCTCTTAAGACTCTCTATCATTCTCCTTATGAAATTTGATACAAGATCTCCTTTACAAAAGAGGCGCTCTGCGAGCTCATTATCTCTCACCTAACCTCATCTATTACATTGAAGTTTCATAAATGTTTACCCATACCTGAATACGATCTAGGTTTGCTACAAGCAACCCTTTAAGAAAATCCAACCACTACCTGTACAAAGGCATGGTCTGGGATTTACAACCTTACAACACAAAAATCCACATAGGATTATTTCAAATCTAAAAATGGGAGGTTTAATGCATATCCCTTTCTCCATTGTGTGTTTGTGTGCTGGCGTGTTGGCACATTTGCTGAGGTGGAGCGATGCTCTTGCATCACATGATATTGCCTGTGTGACTTGCACGAGTTTGGATTTCTTGAGGGGTCAGTCCACCTCCAACATGTTTTCCACAACTATGTTGTGAGACATATTTAGTAATATATCTCCTCCTATCCAAAACACCTGTAAAATATACATTACAATTATCATAGACTATCTCAGTGTAACCATTAAAGGTGACATTTGTGCTTCTCAAATGCTGAAGCACCCTTTTCACTGCAACATCTGAATCTATCACGTATCTGACAACATCATTAGCATGTGAAACATCTAGTCTTAACCATTTTTATCACATACAACAGACCTCCTACTGAACTTACACGAGACATAACCTTTTCTTTTTTATAGACATGACCTATGCTTGAAGAAAACTTATAATGGAAAGAAAGAGGGATAAAAATTGGCTTTACCATGTTCATACTGAACTCCAACCACAACTTACCATTACCATCTCTATGTACTTCCATGCCCATAATTTGTTTTGCTACTCCTTGATCCCTCATCTAAATTGTCCTGTCCACCTGAGTCATTTTCTTACTGATTTTATCCATGATTCGGCTTGCATCGAGCATATCATCAACAAATAGCATCAAGACTGTGAATGTACTATAAAATGTATAGTCATTCCTACCCTTTGAAAAATTATGACTCACTATGAAGGATTCAAACCTCTTGTATATTTGCGTGGGTACCAATAGGCCATACAATGAATTTTCTAGCATGAAAACAAATTTACCATTGCGATCTTGAATCGACCCTTTTGTTTGTTCCATACATACTATATCTCTATCAATGAAGATCTTGTGAAAAGTAGGATCCCACACACAACATCCCCTTATAACACCATCATAACTTACAGAGATATAAAACAAACAGGAATTCAGAAACAAAGATTTTAAGTCTGAAAATGATTTACTGCTTACCAGTACCTGCAATTATTTCTTGCTCTTATGACCTTGATGCATCTTCCATAAACAAGAAGATACATTTGTCACTTTGGATGCTGCTTCAATACTACCTTCCAACTTATAAAGGTTATCAACCTTTGTTGCCTTCATCACTACTAAACTACCTTTCGATAATGTGAGTGCTCCATCTTGACATGTATCCTTATATCCACAAGAATCCAACACTCCCAATGAAATCAAATTTGATTTAAGCTCAGGTACATATATAACATCCATTAATTCCCTAAAAATACCATCGAACAATTTTACAGGGAATACCATTTCCCATAAACACTACACCCTCATCAACAAATTGGTAAGAAATGAACCAATTTCTATGTGAGCACATGTGGTGGGAGGCACCTAAAACTAACTTCCATTCTTCTTGATATTTTAAATTACTAGAAATGGATAAACCTTGTTCAGTCATACCTAAATTTGTTACAACCAAATTTGCTTCCTTCGTAGATTTTTTCTCAGATTCCTTTCTTTTCCAGCAATCTTTCTTGAGAAGTCATGTTTTGCCATAGTACCAAAATTTTTCTTTACCCTTTCTGTGTCTTGACTTACATTGAGAAAAAATTCTCTCATTCTGCTCTTCAGTTCGACCTCTGACCAACATCGCCTTTGATGTTGAGGTTTCTTGACTAGATTTTCTCCTCATCTCCTCAACCAACAAAGCTCCCACAATAGAGTCATAATCTAAAACATCTATTGAGATAAAGCTAATAGAGGTGACTAGATTATCCCAAGACTCAGGCAACGGACACAATAGTGTAATAGCCTTATCTTCATCTTTGAATTTAATTTCCATACTAGTCAATTGAACTATAAGGGTATTGAAGGTATTTAAATGGTCAACAAATTTTGTACCTTCTTTCATCTGCAAA
>SNQJ01S0144240.1:0-24306 GCA_010110895.2 Picea sitchensis
ATACCCATTTGATTTAAATGATTAAAACAAGTAATACTTGGTGGATCAACAATAAAAGAGTAAAAGGGAGGGCATCATACTGCTCCAAATACATTCTATTGGGCATGTAGTCATAACATTCTGCATATCATAGGAAATCAGGCTACCTACCAGACAAAGTATTATGCAAAGATGGATAGAAGAATAGAAGGCAAACAAAGAGAAGAATATCCACATAATAGAGATACTTTCTGTAATATAGATAAAAGAGTGCTTGAATAATAATCTATGATTAACAAGAAATTACCACAAATCCTTTGCAGCTCATGAATCCATTAACCAAAGGCAGATTTTGATCTTCAAAATCTGTAAATATTACTCAAGCAAGATGATAAGAAAGAATGGAAATAAGAGAAAAATAGTCTGGTATCAAAACTTTCATGAATCTCTAATGGTAGAAATACATACAACACATGCCCTCATGCTTACAAATGAGAAACTCAACTTCTCCTCTAGCTCTCTCCTCTCTTGGATCATGAATACAACCCTTCTCCAAGAGCTCCCTCCTTCATTAAATAGAAAATAGCATCAAAATATCCTTAGGAGGTCGAATCCCATCCCTTTCATTGGATTCTAGGCCTTGGAGCTAGGTCACAATAGTCAAAGAGACAAAAATCCAACAAACTGCTAATTTTCAGGAAATTGTTGGAAGTCATTAATAAATTGTTTCCAATTCACTGCATGAGGTATTTAATGGAGCTAAAACTTAGGTACATGTGTCCCTTGACATATAAATAATCCATGAGAAATCAATTGAACTGTCCTTGATAGGTGGCAACCTCCGAACAAGGTGAATATCCAACAACTATGCAAAACAAAGAATTTGCAACACATTTAGTAGAGCATTGGTGTTTTAATTGTTTCTCTCAAATGCCAAACTGGGTCAAG
The DNA here is from genome assembly GCA_010110895.2 of Picea sitchensis. Taxonomy (NCBI): domain Eukaryota; kingdom Viridiplantae; phylum Streptophyta; class Pinopsida; order Pinales; family Pinaceae; genus Picea; species Picea sitchensis. Next base: position 928 of record SNQJ01S0144240.1, read on the forward strand.
CTGAAATTTTGTCAGAAAGTCAACAAAGATATCATCATTCTCCAAAATAAAATTCAGAGAAACCCACATCACCATTTTGTATTTATGATCAAATATGTAAAAGCAACCACTATAGAAAATTTCGTAGCGTATTTCATAGTGCCTGTCTCAATTCACAACGCCAAAGGAAAATAAAGTAGCCAAACCATTCCTGACCTCCAAAAATGACAAAAAATATCATGGAGTACTTGATGGATATGAGGTTGATGATGGTAATTTCCGTTTTGCACTCATATGCTTGCAAGCTACCTAACCTCCAACCCTCTTCCTCAACTAGTTCACAATGCCAGTTCACAACGCCTACTCAAATATAGCTTGCACACTCCGAGGAGGCTGTTAGTTGATGGTATGAAATAATACCTGGAGATATGGTTAAATGTAGGCTCTGAAAATCACAAATCCTCATTTACATGATCAATCTTATGTGTTAACATCTAGCTCCACAGGGGATGGAGACTGCCCTGTGAGGCTCCAAGAATCATGCAGTTCTAGTGCCTTATCCATTGGGATGGTGGAGTCTTATTCAAACACCTAAATCAAACTGAAAACTGAAATGATTGAACACAAGCTTATTTATATACATGACCCTACTCTAACTGACTTTTACAATTTTCTTAGGTGAAAACAAACTTCCACCATAGCCACTCAAACTGTTTGGTAACCAAATTCTCCTCTTCACTACAAATGATCCATAAGAAGAAAGAAAAGTGTGAAAAAAGACTAAATACATTCTTAGGATCACCAATATAACCTCCAAGTGCTAACAAAATGATAAAATTTGCAGGCTCCAATGCATTTGAAAAGTGCAACTCCATGTATCCATTGACAGGGTCATGAAACTGCTGGCAAGGCATACTAAACTGGTAAAAAGTTACCTCCTTTATTTCATCATTTCTCACATGTTGTTTGATGTTCTCAGCATGTACAAGTGGATAAAGGACTGATGAAAGCATTTGTTGGTTGAATGGTTTCTCCTCATCTTCAGAACCACATGTGGGATGACTGCTAATCATTTCTGCATGTACTGTAAGAACAATCTACTGCTCATACATATGGTTTTGATCAAAACAGGGCTGCTCATGGTCAATATTTGAAACAAATTCTTCATCATAAGTAGGGATGATAAAGACATATATTTCAAGAACAGAAATATCCTCTACATTTTCTTCAAAAGAGAAGCAAACAAAATCTGCCTTCAATTATGAAAATCTAGGAAAAAACAAAGAGGAAACTTCCCTAGTTTTTTTTAACTAACTTATCATTTATCTCAGCTTCATAGTCAGGGGAAATGTCTACTGTATTTTTATGATCAGAACTATAATTTAAATCTGCATCCACTACAGAGGAACAACAAGAAGAAAGCACTGATCCTTCATTGATTTCCTTGACTAGGTTATCTTCTTCAACTTCACAGTTAGGAGATCAACTTAATGAAACTTGAACACTTTTCTCATATTCCTCACAACAATCATGAAAAATAAACTCAGAGGAGTAATACCTTTTACAGTGAAAATTGAAAACAACATGGAATTCTCCCAAGGTAGATATGCTTGCAGTAGGGAGAGAAATGTACCAGTCTACCAGTCTCTGGCATCAGTCTTCAGGGAGAACATAAACATTTTCACTAAGACATCCTCTTGATTCAAGTTTAACTTCTCTATGCATTGATGGAAATCACTGATATGATGAACAAGATCATCATCCTTTTCTTCTTTGAAGATAGGTAGTAAATCTCCCCATTCTGATAGATGAGGCACTGGATTTGGAAAACCAGAGATGGATGAAAAGTTTAGAGGATCAAATCTCCTTGCCAAGATAGCCTCCATAGCCCTTGACATATTGGTTCTTCATGGAGTGGAATTGCCAGGTGAAAGATGTAGTATTTTCTGTCTCCAATCTTTGTTCACCATCAAGAACTGGCTGTAATCTTTGTTGTACAACCAAGGAAAGATCTTCAACTTCGTCCTCGATAACGATGCCAAAAATGTTAGCACTGAGAGTCACCCTCAAAATTATAGAGGATAAGCCCAATACCCATTTGATTTAAATGATTAAAATAAGTAATACTTGGTGGATTAGCAAGAAAAGAGTAAAAGGGAGGGCATCCGACTGCTGCAAATACATTCTATTGCGCATGGAGTCATAACATTCTGCAGATCACAGGAAATCAGGTTGCCTACCAAACAAAGGCTTATGCAAATATGGATATAAGAATAGAAGGTAAACAAAGAGAATAATATCCACATAATATAGATACATTCTGTAAGATAGATAAAAGAGTGCTTGAACAATAATCTATGATTAACAAGCAATTACCACAAATCCTTTGCAACTCATGAATCCATTAAACAAAGGCAACTTTTGATCTTCAAAATCTATAAATATTACTCAAGAAAGATGATAAGAAAGAATGGAAACAAGAGAAAAATAGTCTGGTATCACAACTTTCATGAATCTCTAATGGCATAAATGCCTACAACACATGCCCTCAGGCTTACAAATGAGCAACTCAACTGCTCCTCTGGCTCTCTCCTCTCTTGGATCATGAATCCAATACTTCTCCAAGAGATCCCTCCTTAATTAAATAGAAAATAACATCAAAATATCCCTAGGAGGTCGAATCCCATCTCTTTCATTGGATTCTAGGCCTTGAAGCTAGGCGACAATAGTCAAAGAGACAAAAATCCAACAAACTGCTAATTTTCAGGAAATTGTTGGAAGTCATTAATAAATTGTTTCCAACTCACTGAATGAGGTATTTAATGGAGCTACAACTTAGGTGCAGGTGTCCCTTGACATATAAATGATCCATGATAAGTCATTCGAACCCTCCTTGACTGGTGGCAACCTCCCAACAAGGCGAATATCCAATAACTATGCAAAATAGAGAATTTGCAGCACATTTCGTAGTGCACTGGTGTTTTAATTGTTTCTCTCAAATGCCAAGCTAGGTCAGGCTGAAATTTGGTCTGCGTGTCAACAAGGATATCATCTTCCTCCACAAAAAATTTCAGATAAACCCACATCACCGTTTTGGATCTATGATCAAATCTATAAAAGTAGTTGCTTCAAGAAATTCCGTAGGGCATTTCGTAGCTCCTATCTCAATTTGCAGTGCCTGAGCCAGTTCGCAACGCCAATGGAAAATCAAGTAGCCAAACCATTCCTTACCTCCAAAAAAGACAAAATATCTCAGGAGTACCTGATGTCTATGGGGTTGATGATGGTAATTTCATATTTTCACTTAGATGCCTATAAGCTGCCTAACCTCCAACCCTCTTCCTTAACTAGTTTGCAGTGCCAGTTCACAACGCCTACTCAAATATAGCTTTCACACTCCGAGGAGGCTGTTAGTTGATGGTATGACATAATACTTGGATATATGGCTAAATGTAGGCTTTGAAAACCATAAATCCTCCTTTACATGATCAATCTTATGTGTTGACAGCTAGGATGGAGGAAATTAATAACCTTGATCAAGAGTCAAGAGAGAGGTTGAAAAAAAATAATTCCAAGTGTATACTAGGCAAAAGTGAATGAACCAACCTCCCTCTACTAGACCTACAACTTTACAACCAAAACCTCCACCTATGAACATACTCCTTCCTAAGACCTCTTCTAAGGCTAACAAGGTTGACTTAAATTTTGACTTGGAAGGTGCATTGACAAAAATTCATGTAACCGTCCCGTTGAAGGATATTATCAAGGTTCCATCCATGAAAGAAAGGTTTGAAAAGTTTTTCAATGTATTGGATGAACCAATAGACCCTACTATTATGTTACAAGAAGATCATTTTAGGGTTCAATACGATGGACACCCACCTTTATTTATGTCATTTCTAGTAAATAACAAATGTCTCAATAACCGTATGCTTGACTTAGGGGCATGTGCCAATATGATGTCTTTGAAAGTTATGGAGCAGCATGGCCTAAAGGCTACATGGCCTTATATAAATGTGTGCGGTTTTGAATCCAAGCCATACATACTCATGGGGTAGTTGAGAATGTTGAAGTACACCTTGGTAAATATCCTGAGATAATGATCCATATAGATGTTGTGGTGGTATATGTACTTGATGTATGGGGCATGATTTTGTCCAGGAAGTTCACTACAATGTTGGGTGGCATATTAGAGATGGATTTAACTTATATCAACGTGCCTATGAGAAGAGAAATCGTTGGGGTTTCTTGAATTAAGAAAGGAGTAGAGGGGGTAACACGAGTGGGGTTATCGAATTTAATAACATCACTGTAAGAAAGAGAAGAGCTTCCCATGAGGCTAGAAAAGGGAGGCTTGCATGGTTGAGTGGCACCACAACCCAGACCTGCCATTGACGAGAGAAGCAACAACGACCAGGAGGTCAAGTTGCAGAAGAGATGGCGAAGAGCGGCTAGGGATAAACCCTGGCCGTGACAACTGAGCATAGGAGCAACATCTCAATTCCCTTCATGTTAAAAACAAGTTGGTGAATCTATGAATCTCTTTATGTACATTGATTATCTTGATAAATAATATCAAATTAATTATATTAAATTGTTTTTGTCTTTGTTAATTAATATTGCTTCATTAAGATTTAATTGGTTCTTTTAGTGATTTATTTAATTGTAAGAATGAATTCTTAATTTTTTTTCAAGGTTCCTCTTACTCTTGTCTCACTCTTGCTACAATTTTTTGGTTTAGTTTCTCATTCCAATTTGGTACTTTTATTGGTACTAAGGGGTAAAACATTTTTTTTACAAAAATACCCTTTTGTGAATAAAATTGGTCATTATTTCATTAACATAATAAAGTGGTAAATTAATAAGAGGGCCCACTTCAGTTATTTCGTCATTGAGAGTGTGAGAACACCACTCATTAAAGTTGCTATGTTGCAAAATTAAGGATCCATTTAGAAGGATATCCTTGACATTTGATCAACATTTATTTGGCACATGATTATCGATAATTGATTAATAAATTTCTCAAATTGCATGAAATTTTTAAAGTTGTAAACTAATAATAGGGGTGATTATCTTGTTATGCACATCGATTATCTTGTTAAATAAAATCAAGTCAATTATATTAAACTGTTTTGTTTGGGGTAGATAATATTGCTTCATTAAATTTTAAATGGTTCTTCTACTGGTTTGTTTTAATTTGTAAGATAATTTTTTTTTTAATTTCTTAAAGATTCTCCTTATTCTTGTCTCACTCTTTTGTTATAATTTTCTAGTATTTCATGTATATTTTCTTTTCTATTATTTTGGTATATTTTCTCATTATTGGGGAATAGGGTGGAACACGACATGAAACAAAGGACACAGTACTGCAAGTAATTGAAGAGGAACAAAATTTCTAAGACAAAGGGTGGTTTCTAAAGACTCTATTACAATACTTAAACATAGTGCACTATGATCGAAACATCACAGTGCATACTGTACATCTTGATTCACATGATCTTTTGCAAAATTTCCATGATGAAAAGGACTCAAGGGGTCTGCTTTTTATAGTCTCAATATCAAACCGATTTCCTTAGAATCCATAATATCTTTTCCACATGCAACCGTCGACTGTTAGAGTTGACTCCATCAAATTTGTGCTGTCGATTCAGCTCGACAAGGATGCTCGACTCGACTGCCTGCACATCCAACTCGTATTCGATCGTTGGGATAGTCGATCCACCACTCGACTATATTTGACTGTTGGTTTATTGTCCAACCGATAGGCATTCTGACTGCTAGACCGACTGGTGTAGCGTGCTAGTCAATCGCCCGATCGACTGTATCTAGATGTAGGTAAACCTCTCAATTGACTGAGCCTAGGAGATGTGTGATGAACCATCAATGCTTGATATTCCAACACCCCCCCTTGCCCCATTAACACCCAGTTTTGGAGATTTAGGAGATGACATTATGTCATTAGGGAAATCCCTCATAATTGCAACTTCTCACATCCCAAGCATCGTGCAGAGATTGATAAATCTGGCTTCAGTCAAAGGTTTTGTGAAGATATCAACAACTTGATCATCTATTCTACAATATTCAAGAGAGACAAGGTTCTCATGAACCAACTGTCTCAAATAGTGAGCATGGAGCTCAAAATGCTTCATCTTACTGTGGGAAAACATATTTTCAACAACCTGTATAACACTCTGGTTTTCATATTAGATTGTCGTTGAGGTATAAACTTGAAGACCAATTTATCCCAAAAATTGGTGAACTAAACTGCTTCGATACTTGCTTGAATGACACCATATTATTCTACTTCCATAGTTGACCAAGAAATTACTTTCTATTTCTTGCATAACCACACCAACAATCTAGTGCTATAGTGAAAGACATAGCCAAAAGTGGAATTTTGATCATCACAATCGCCAACCCAGTCAGAGTTGGTGAAGCCGACCAACGAATCTGAACTTCGACAATACTTGATACCAAAATGAGTGGTACCCTTTAGATAACAAACAATTAGTTTGATATATTTCCAATGGATTTCTTTAGGGTCTTGCATAAATAAAGAAACCACACTGACAACAAAGTAAATGTTAGGTAGACTATGAGTAAGATAAATAAGATCGCTGATGTAACATACCCAACCTCCAACCGAGCAACATTGCATGCGAAAACTCATTAAATGGTTAAGATTGATTGCTAATTAGTTTGTTGTAGGTTACCAGCTACAACTCACACACATATTTACCTATTTGAATGATACCACAATTCTAAATGCATCTAACAATATATATTAAACATGAATGCAACTGTTCAAGCAAACAACATACACACAACATTCATATAAACCATTTACATAACAAAATAACATAAGAACATAACAAAAAGACTTATATGTTAATAATTGACCATATAGCTACATACAAAGGATGAACCTCCCAACCATAGGATCTATTGCTCCAAAATAACAACAACATGCCACCCTCGAGCTAAGGCTATGAGTGCATAAGGAGATTCGACCCTCTGGCTATCCAATATCCACACACATCAACCCTAAAACCCAGGTTTTGCTCCCACATCAGTTCCATTCCTCCAACTTTCTCTTTTCACCACAACCTGCACTACCCAAGGAATGTAACCCCTTCACTTCTCACAGTCCCTTGGGATGTATCATTCATTCATCAGGGACATGAACTCTCAGATTCCCAAGGAGTTCTCACAACAACCTTCACAAGGCTCTTGAGACATTTCCTCAACAAGAATTCACACCACAGGTTTACAACACGATTTATAGGTGCACAAGCCTCTTTCTCAACACAAAACACAACAAAAAAATGGTTTCCTTCAAGTGTACCATGGCTAGTACTCTTCCAAACCCTTTGCTCCTCTCTACTACCCAAAATATGCATGTAAAACTACTCTCTATTGAAAAAAACATGACTCATAAGAATTTCCTCTCCTTGTTTGATTGCTTGACTTGAATTACACTCTTCCTCAAGATGATTTTACTCATGCCCATGCTCCAATAACCTTGGGATGTGACTCTTCACACCCACCCTCTTACATGAGTTTAATGATTGGATTTAGGAACACTCAACAACAAATAGAAGGTTTACCCAATAATAATAATTTCAAGAATGTGTGTTGGAATGATACCCATGAATAATTCCCCCTTGGACTCTTCTCTCTTTTGGAATCATAGCCCCCCATCGTTCTCCATCTCTTTCATATCGAAACCAACAATTGTTACTTTTTATTAATTATTCCATGCACATAATAACCAATTTGGGCCCGACCACATTAAATCAATACAGGCTCTTCGTCCCCAACACATCGGCTCACCAACCTAATTCACATTTATACAATTACATTTATAATTCACGAGGTTTAAAACTGGGGATGTTGCATTCCCCTCCCCCTTATTTTTTCACTGTCCTTAGTGCACAATACCCTCCAAGTGTAATTTCATTTTAAATTCCGGCTCCCTGACCATTAATCAACATATAGGCTCTTCGACCCAAAATCACATAGGCATTCTAGCCTAAACAAAATTACATAGGCACTCCGACCCCAATACCAAAAATACATAGGCGCTCCACCCCCCCCAAAAATCATAAATATATAGGCTCTCCGACCCCAAAACATAGATACAAAGACACCTTGGCCCAAAACATATACATAAGCCGTTGACATTCTCCTACAAGTATCCCGATTTCCACCTTCCCTCTTTCTCTTGACCTGCCCAACACAAGGAATGTACCATTTGTTTATCAGGGATAACCCAAGGAATGTACCATTTGTTTATCAAGGTTGACTGAAGGAATGTGACCCCTTCACTGCTCATAGTGCCTTGGGATGACCCATTCATTTATTAGGGTCTCTTTGTCACAGGTAACTATGAATATCACTACTTGGATCTCAAGGGTCTCTTTGTCACAAGTAACTAGGAATCCCACCCTCCTTCCTCAAGACAATACACCAGGGTGATTCAGAGAAGGAAGAAGTTTGAAGAAAAATAATATCAAGAGGGAGACATGCTATGGATGTGGGACACCAAGAGGGGTGAGCCTAACAATATTAAGGGAAATGCACAATTTTGGCTTGGACCCTTCATAATCAGAATGAATTCAGTCAATGAAGCCTACTATTTATCTATGCTTGAAGGGAGGAAACGTCCATTACTAGTTAGTGGATGCCTCCTCAAACCCCATCGTGGGGAATATAATTGACTTCACAGGTAAGTATAAGTAAGTTAGGATAGGTAGGCATTTTTTCATCTATTGTACGTACCATTGCATATCATGTTAGCATAGTTGTAGTTGCATTTTCATATTGTCTTGTTTCATTATGTACATATGTATGGTCATGATCATATGCTAGACTAGAGATGCATTTATTTGTTTATTTTATCGTATATGGACGAGGGGTGATACCACCACCATAGGGATTACTAATATCATTTGTTGAGATTTAGCAGGCACAGGTAATATGAGAGATGCTGAGGTTCTCATGCACTCTACGATGAGCACATGTCCCCGAGTTGGAGCCAGATGTTATCCCCTAGCCTAGGGATAACTAAGGAGATCACGTCTTGATGCCCACAAGTATTAGACATGGAGTACCGAGAGCGAAACGACTTGAGCAATGCCTTAGAGGGCCCCTCTTTTCTTCAGTGCAATGAAGTTATCACCAACAAACGGTATCCATCACACCATCCCATTCCTGAAGGCTCGGTGAGTCTTGCTCCATGAGGTAATGAGTCCAGGTATCATGGTATGTATCACTCTAATTTTTGAAGCACTTGAATATGTTGTATTGAATCCTTATTCATATCATGACATTTTCCTGGAAATTATGCTCTTTGCCTCATTCATACCTAGAAGGGTGACATGGTTCCCTAGTAAGTTGATTTCCATTTAAGATGGGATGCTACTGGGGTGATCCGTGAAAAGTCATCATTCATTCCCTCCATACTTATCACTTTCCATCTTTATTCCTTTCATCTCCCATATCCTTGTTAGGGAATTGGGATTGGATACACTAGGAAGGGTTGTACCTTACATTGTGGGAAGAAGAGGATAAAGGCCCAGAGGGTAAAAGTAGCTGGAAAGATTTAAAAGCCAATGTTGAAACCTTCGAGATGCTTCACCCAGGGATCCCCAAGAAATCAATGAAACACTTCTTAGTAAGAAAAGGGGACACATAAGACAACATAGACACTCAGGGTACTAGCTGATGGATAAGAGGTCTCATCACGAGCCAACCTATTATGACCATGGGCCTGCATCGGTATGACACTACCACCTATCTGGTCACCAATCTAGGGTAGTGGATCTTGGTGGCATATCCAAGAGAAATGGGGTCTCATCAGTAGCCAACCTTCTCATTTCCGTGAAATTTTTGTGGATAACGCTGTCACCTCTGGTCATCAATCTAGGACAGTGACCCTCAACTATTTCCTTGAAGCACAAGAGAAAAAGATCAAAAGAAATAAAGCTAAGTGTAAAAGGCAATGAATGGGATAGGAAACAATTGCATTCATGACAAGGTGCAACTCACCCTCTACAAAGGCACCCACAGGTAAGACTTTACATTTCCCTGTTATTTCATGCAACCCACGCCCAAATATTTACCCCATACACTTACATGACTTGGACAAGATCCCACCTGGGAAACAAGCAAACTTAAGAGAGGTTATCCCAATAGGACACCCTCAGAGATTCTCCAAACTTAACTTGTCAAATTGCATAATGTCTTTGAGCATTTGTTTGGGTTAAAGGGGGTTTGATGCACATGTTTGGGTAATTTAATTATTGGATGTGATTTACATGCTATGATCTCTGTGACTTATGAAACCCCTGGAGGGTGTACTTGTTGTTGCTTCAGGACCTTGCCCGGTGGACATGTACACATGAGGGAATGATTAGCTCAAACATTCATGGGGGATTAAATCCCACAGATGGATGTTGAAACCCCATCCAGGGGTAAGAAGAGATTGAAAAATTGCACCGAGAGAAAGAAGGACGTTTCCTTTGAAGGAAACCTGGGACCTAGACCCATGAGAACTTTCTATTCCCACATGGATGTTGGGCCTTGAGGGCCCTGGACGTCACCGTGATATCCCTAGACGTGATCTAGAGCTAGGGTTTCATCTTTGGAGGCATTTGTGAGCCTGGTGGCATGTGTGGGCATCATTTTAGGCCTTTGGAGGCCAAGCGTTCCACTTTCACTGCTCAATGTTCCAAATGTGGGGCTCAACGTCACCCTAGAGGGGTATGATGTCACCCTTAGAGCAGTTTCAGGATGCAAATTTATTTTAATTATGTCAAAATTGATTTTTTGTTGTAAACTGGCTAGGTCGGCCTTGTTTTTGACCTAAAAGTGAATTAAGGGTCATAATTTTGTATAAATAAACATAAAACACTCTCATTTTCACATCATAACTTGTCATTGGAGACACGAGGTCTGAAATTTACGCCCTATTAGGGTTATTGGCTGAAATTGTGAGGCACCACTATTGTTTAAGGTTCATATTTGCAACTTGGATCAATTTTTGAAGTTTTATGGTGACCTTGCATGGTATTCTCATGATTATTGTTGGTGCAAGTGAGTGAAATATGCATTTTGTCATCTATTGAATGGTTTATTGTATGGTTTTATTTGCTCATAAAAGATTATGAAATTGCATGGTGTATTTAATGCTTGAAGGGAGAAACTTAAGTTGTTACTTTCTTACTTTTTATTTGCCAAGATTTCATTAAATTGATCTAATAACTAGTGAAACCCTAGAGCCCTAAAGTACTAGCACTCTAGAGGTTTGTATTTGGTTATTGTTGCATAAGTTCTACTCCATAAAAAGGCTAAGGAGAGCAAGGAACTAGGGCCTGGAAGTGCCTACGCCCTAGCACTTTGTTTCTTGAGGTCAAAATCTAGGAGGACTTAATTTGCTACTCCTCCTAGACCTTTTTCCCTCTTATACTTTTGTGTATTATCATTAATTTGAAGCCTTAGAAGAATATGCCCTCCCTAAATTCATTTACCCTTGAAAGGCACTAGTTCTCTTCTCTTACTTCTTGAAAAGACTACCAACCTCAACTCAAATTCTTCCACTTGATACTCTACTAATTTGCTAACCTAGTATAGATTACTAATCACTAATTCTGCTGCTACTAATATCACTATTACAACCTCTTCTTAGAAGCCTTATCAAGCCTATTAACTAAGCAAACTATCCCAGAAATTGCACAAGCCAAAGCACTGTCACTTTGAGGCTTTAAACTATCCTTGCTACTATTCTAAAGGTGAATTTATGAAGCTATTATAAATCATTTTGATGTTGTTGTAGCTGTTGCTACAACCACATTTTTCATCCCTTATCAGCCCATGCTAATAAGAAAACTGCCCATAAAATTGTGGTAGGGAATTTACTATCATTAAGTGCTAAAAGTGTGTGTTATTGCCTTAGAAAAGTACTTTTTCTGAAGTGGTTTGGCGTTGTCATAGCTATTAAATTGCTTCTGTTATAAACACTTTGACATCCCCCTTTTTAAGTCATTTATTGTCTTGTATTAATCTTGAAAACTGTGAGTGACAAAGAATTATCAAGTTTGCAATACCCTTGTATCTTTTCCTTGTCATCATAACTTGCAACTTTCAAGATACATTGCTTCTACTGTATTCTCATCTTTATTGTATAATAGTTTGTTCTGGTAGCACATAATTTGTTTAATAAGTAATTGATTATAATTTTTGCTACTAACGTTTGATGTTTCATTGGTAAAGGGTAGGTACAAACCCACTTTCACTTTCCCTTGTCCTTTTAAACTTCACCCAAGTGACTTCTTCTGTTGAGTGACCTAGAGAGAGGGGTGGGTTTTCACTGTGTATTTTTTCCTTTCATCAACCAACTAGGTCCTGGGACGTCTCCCTTGGAGCGAGGTTTTCCTCCTTCTAAAGAGAAAGAGGTACCCTATTGGGGTGACAGTGATAGAACTACCTCTGTGTTACGTCAATATAAGCCTACTTGCATTCAGGCTTTGGGAAAGTATAGATTGTGCGATAAAATTTTTTGCGCCATTGCCGGAGAACATCAAGTCAATCTTCCTCGAACGACATTTTTTGGTAAGAATTTATCCAAAGCCTTCATTTACAAAGATTACCTGGTGACTCCACTCAGGGTGATACCTTCATCCCTTTGATAATCTCAAGAGGATTATCCGATGACTCCACAAAGTTCAGGGAGATATACCAATCCTCCCAAGACTTACAAAATAAAGCATCTCTAAAAATCTCTTGTAGTAAAATCATTTTTTGGAGGTAATCTTCCCTTAAACACAATGTATAAGCTCAAACTCAGACCATAATCCAAATCATGTTAATAAACAAAAGCAATGGTCATCCAAACTTTTTAAGCCTTTAGACATGACAAACATTCTAGGATACCCTCGACAAATGCCCCTAGGTATTAGAAGTGGTTGCCTAAGTTCAGTGGTAATGTTGTAGTCAACGTTGAGGACAATATGAGCAATTTTTGGGCCTTTTTCCAACTTCATCCCATCAGTGATGACGTTGAAGACTTGGCAATGAGTTGTTTATTGCTACCCTTTATGATAGTTCTAAAATATGGTATAATGGTCTTCTTGATGCTAGTATTATATCTATGGATAAATTAGAGGAAGAATTCCTCAAAATATGGAGTGTCAAGGAAGACCCAAACATGCTATTAACAAGGCTTAACAACATCATAAAACATGAGAATGAAACTGTTAGGGAATTTCATGATAAATTTGAGAGGCTAGTACAATAGATCCCAACAAGCCACCACCCTTCAAACAACTTTCTTCTCTTTCTTTACACCAAGGCCTTTACAAGACAAATGTGTTTCCTTATTAGAGATAAAGCTCCTAAAATAATTCAAGACACCCATGATATGGCTATGAATATTGAAAATAACCTATCATCATCCAAAGTAGAACCTTTCTACACCGCAAGAGTCAATATTGATGATAAACCCAAAGTGTTTCACAATGCTGAGGTTGCTTCAGATAATGGCGTTAGCTTGGAAAAACTACAATTGACTATAGATGGCATGGTAAAAACCCAAGAGTTAATGATGAATAGGATTGACAACCTAGAAAGATCCCAACAACAAGCTCCTAGACCTCCTTATATGGGAAAATTCCAAAGGAGTGGTCAAGGTTTCAAGCCCAAAAATGATCAAGAGGTCCCTAATACTTTATCCCCCACAAACATGGTAGAGGGGAACCCATGGTGTTTTTAATGCAGAGAATCACATTGGGAGCATGAATACCCTTTGAATAATGGTGAACATGATCAATTCAATGTTATAAACCATACCATTGAAGAGTCACAATATTGCCTTGATATCACACCTGAAGAACATGAAGAAGGCATAAAAGAAGCAACCAAGAAAGATAGGATGGAGGAAATCAATAGCTTTGATCAAGAGTCAAGAGAGAGGTTGAAAAAACAAGAATTCCAAGTGTATATTAGGAAAAATCAAATGAACCAACCTCCGTCTACTAGACCTACAACTTCACAACCAAAACCTCCACCTATGAACGTACTCCTTCCTAAGACCTCTTCTAAGGATATCGAGGTTGACTTAAATTTTGACTTGGAAGGCGTATTGGCCAAAATGCATGTAACCATCCCGTTGAAGGAAATTATCAAGGTTCTGTCCATGAAAGAAAGGTTTCAAAAGTTTTTCAATGTATTGGATGAACCAATAGACCCTCCTATTATGTTACAAGCATATAATTTCATGGTTCAATATGTTGGACACCCACCTTTCTTTATGTCATTTCTAGTAAATAAAAAATGTCTCAATAACTGTATGCTCGACTCAGGAGCACGTGCCAACATGATATCTTTGAAATTTATGGAGCAACTAGGCCTAAAGGCTACGCGACCTTATAGAAATGTATGTGGTTTTGAATCCAAGGCAATAGATACTCATGGGGTGGTTGAGAATGTTGAAGTACACCTTGGAAAATACCCTGAGAGAGTGATCCATATAGATGTTGTGGTGGTAGATGTCCCTGATGTATGGGGCATGATTCTAGCCAGGAAGTTCACTACAATGTTGGGTGGCACATTAGTGATGGATTTAACTTATATCAACGTGCATATCAAAGATGGGACGATTGCTCGCCTTACAAATACGCCTGTTATCACACAATTTGTACTTTCCCAAAAGCCAAAGGAAAGTGAACAATAAATTGGCATAACAAGAGGTTGTCCTATCACTGTCATCTAAAAAAAACACCTCTTTCTTTTTAGTGGTAGTACCCCAGGGGAGAAGTCCCCGGTGATCTGTGGGTTTGAGAAGGATAAGGTAAGAGTATCAAAAGGTTCCTCCCCTCTCACAAGTCACTTTGATAAAAAATTCCCAAATGTTTTAATAAGAGAAGCAAAGTATTACTTAAGTGTACATGCCTAGAACAAGACAACAAGAAAAACACTATTTGATGTTAGTACTTGCTAAAACCATGGACTTTGAATAAAAGCATAAGATGATATAAAATATGAAGCAACATAAATATTTATAACAACAATGTATATACAGTAATAGATTCACAATTATGCCTCAATAAAGCTTCAATAATTACAAAAAATGATAACCTAAACTTGGCAAAAGGCTAGTATTTGTCAGAAGCAATGAAAGCTATGTAAAATCAGCTTTAACACTTGATTTTAATAAGTTTTTTCTGCTGTCATAGATGGCTGTAGCTATATTTTTCAATAACAACAATATAGTTAGTAATTTAGTCTAATCTAAGGTTAAAAATAGTTAGTAAAGACCTTGAAGTAACTGGTTTGAAAGTTGTTTTAGTCAATCAATCACTTGTAAGGTATGAACTAGTGCCTTTAGGGTAAATGGAGTCACTTTTGCAGCGACAATATTTAGGGGAAATGAATAATAATGGGTGAGCTAAAGACAAGAGGGAGGATGGTTGAGGTATTAGTAACCTAAGGCCTCAATCATCCAAAACCCTAGAAGGAAAAATTGCTAGGAATTAGGTAACTGTAGGCCCTAGCGATTTTCCTTCTTCTTTAGGTCAAGCTTGAAATAAAATATGAAAGCTTAATGAAGCAATAGTACTTAGAGTTATACTAAGGTAGGGCTCTAGTATATGCTTCAAGGGAGGTGTCTTCTAGCAAAATCAAGTAGGTGAAGAGTTGTTGAGAGAAGGACAATAACATGTGCATTTCTCCTAGGGTTTCACACTAGAAATTTCATAATCTTATAAATGAACAAGTAAAAGATACCATAACCATTCAAAATAAAGAAGGATTGCAGATTTCTACTTACTTCACCAAGAATAATCTAGTCACAAACCCTAGTTGAAGACTTTCCACCATGAAAATGCAAAAATACACCAATAAAATCTCCCTCCAAGAGTTGCGCACCACTTAGTTCCACCAATAAGCCTTAAAAGAGGCCAAATTTTAGACCTCACACTTGTGTGAGTGAAATATGATGAATAAAAATGGGAGTTTGATCTCTTATTTATACAATACAAATGACCTTTAATAACATTTTAGGTCAAAAAAGGCCGACATGGCCAGTTTACAAAAAAAAATCCAGTTTTACATAAAATTGACAATAGAAACCCTAATTTCATCTTTTTAGGGTGACGCCATGCCCCTCCTAGGGTGATGTTGTCTCCCCTCTTGGAACGCTAAGCTTCCAAAGTGAAACGTTGGGGCTCAAAACCCCTCAGGAACTATCATACGTTCCAACCAAAGATGTCCTCATGTCGAATACCCCAACTAGATGACGTCAAGGCTCTAAATGATGATGTGAGGGGCCTTCAAGGGCCAACGTCATGGTGTGAGGGAAAGACCCCCTTGGGTCTAGGCCTACCAAAGTGCCTCTGGTGGAACGTCCTCCATTTTCTCTAGTGCAAGCCTCTGGTATCCCTCTGCCTCTGGTTGGGGTTTAAACATCCATCTAGTGGGATTTTATCCCTATGGAAGTCCGAGCTAATCATCTCCGCCTATGTACCTTTTTCATCGAGCATGGTCCTGCAGAAAAAAAAAAAGTACGCCCTCCATGGGCTCATAAGTCATAGGTATCATAGAAATTTCAATCACATATAATAATCAAGCTACCCAAACATGTGCATAAAACCCCCCTTTTCCCAGACAAGTTCTCAAAGACGTTATGCTATCCTACAAGCTAGGTTTGGAGAGGGTTTCAAGATGTCCTATTGGGATAATTTTCCTTAGGTGTGGAGTGTTTCCAAGTGAAGAACAATATAGGTCATGTAAATGCATGAAATGGTGTGGGGTATGTTTGGGAAAGGGGTGTAGTGATAAGAGGGAAATGTAGGTCTTACCTGTGGATGCCTATGTAGAGGGTGAGATGCACCTTGTCATGGATGAAATTGTTTCCTAGCCCATTCAATTCCTTTTTACTCTTTGTCTTATTGCTTTTTCTTTCAAGAGAATAGCTGGAGGACACTTCCTTGGCATGGTGACCAGTGGTGACAAGGTTACCCACAAGCATTTCACGGAGATGAGAAGCCTGGCTCATGATGAGACCCCCTTTCTCTTGGATATGCCACCAAGAGCCACTACCCTGGCATGGTGACCAGATGAATAGTAGTGTCATACCGCTACATGCCAATGGACCTAATAGGCTGGATCATGATGAGACCCCCTATCCACCAACTAAGTCTTGAGTTTTATTTTATTTCTTGGGTCCCCCCTTTTTCTTGCCGAGAAGCCTTTTATTTCTTTCTCGGGGATCCCTGGGTGAAGCATCTCAAGGTTTTATCTTGGATTTTAACTTTTTCCAGCTACTTTTAGCCTCTGGGCCTTTAGCCCCTTCTTCCCATAAGGCAAGTTACAACCCTTACTAGCTTGGAAAACCCAATGCCTAAACCAATGTAGGGGATAGATGAGAGGGAAAATGATGAAAAAGTGATAAGTATGGAAGGAATGGACGATGGCATTTCATAGACCCACCTAGTGGAAACTCATTCCTAAGGGAACCAACTTGCTAGGGCACTCTGTCATCCCCCCAGGTATGGGAAAGTTAAAAGGCATAATGTCTAAGCAAACGTCATGAAGTAAAAAGAGAATTAAATGCACATATTCAAATGTTTTGAGAATCAGAGTAACACATACCATGATAACCAGACTCATTAGCTCATGGAGAAAGACCCACTGCTACTTCAGAACCAGGCCGATGGGATGGATGTTGCTGCTGCTAATAGATGGGAGGCACTGAAGAAAGGATGGGACCTCCAAGGCCAAGATCAAGTCAATATGGCTCTCGGTACTCCATGTATAAGACCTATGGGCATCGAGGCATAATCTCCTTAGTTATCCCTATAATAGGTAACATCTGGCTCCAACTCGGGGACTTTTGCTCACTGTAGAGCACATGAGAACCTCAAAATCTCTGGTATGACCTGTGACCTGCTGGATATCAACAAAATTGATCAGTAATCATTTTGGGTGGTGATGTCATCCCTGGATCATATATGATAAAATGATAATACAATTAAGAAATCATATATACAAATGGAAATACAACTACTCTAGCATGAAATGCAGATGGTATATACAATGAATGCAAAATGCCTACCTACTTACCTGCACTTACCTATGAAGTCAAGTTTTCTCCCCCTAGTGGGGTTTGAGGAGGTGTCCACTAACCAATAATGGAAGTTGTCTTCCTTCCAACGTGGATAAATAGTAGGCATCATTGAACGACTTCCTTTCGATTCTGAAGGGTCCAAACAAAAAATGTTCATTCCCTTTGACATTATTAGGCTCTCCCTTCTTTGTATCCCACATCCAAATCGTATCTCCCTCTTGGTAATCCTTGGTCTTAAATTTGGATGCTTCTTGTATAAATCTAGTATATTGTCTTTAGGGAGGAGGGTGGAATTCTGCTAGGATGGTCGAATGAGTATTCCATCTTCTCCTTTCTTTAATAACTTAACATTCCCAAATTCTTTGTCCTTATATTTGTCTAGGAGTTTCTAATACTCTTCCTTCTTCGACCATTGCATTTGATCAAAGTTTTCCTCTAAAGTGAAAGGAAAATCATCAGGGAAAAATACAGGAAGACTTTCTCTGATTGGTTCATGTGTTTCGCTAGTTCCAATATCATCATCAATTTCCTGCACATGGACCTTGGTTATTGGCACATTCAAGAGGTGTCTTATTGTTCCATCATTCATAGGCACTTTAATATAATTGAGATCCATCTCTAAGGTGCCTCCCAACATTTCAACAAACTTCCTGGACAATAACATTCCCCATACATATGGGACATCCACTACCAAAATATCCATGTGGATCACTCCCTCGGGGTATCTTCCAAGGCATACTTCAACATTCTAAACTACCCCATGAGTGGGTATGGCCCTGTATTTAAAACCACACACATTCCTGTAAGGCCGTGTGACCTTTAAGCCCAATTTTTCCATGACCTTCAAGGAAATAATTTTAGCATCCTCCCCTGAATAAAGCATACAATTATTGAGGCATTTGTTATTAATAAACAAGGTCATAAAGAAATGTGGATGTCCATCATATTGAACCCTAAAGTGATCTTCTTGTAACATGATATGAGGGTCCATTGGCTCATATGATCTTTTGAATTTTTTTTTGAACCTTTCTTTTACATATTGGACTTTGATGACTTCCCTTAATGGAATGGTTACATGAATTTTTGTCAGTGCACCTTCAAAATCAAAGTTCAAATCCACTTTGTCAGTCTTGGGAGGATTCTTAGGAAGATTTATGTTCATAGGTGGAGGTATTGTCTCTGAAATTGCAGGACCAATAGAGAGAGGTTGGTTCATTCTTTTTTGCCTAGAATACACTTGGAATTCTTGCTTCTTCAAATTTTATCTTGACTCTTGGTCAAGGTTATTTATCACCTCCATCCTAGCCTTCCTGGCTACTTATTTTATGCCCTCTTGATGTTCTTCAAGTGTGATATTAAGGCAATACTGAGGACTTTCAATGGTATGTTTAAGAACATTTACTTGGTCATGATCACTATTGTTGAAAGGACACTCATGCTCCCAATGTGAATCTTTGCACTGTAAGCACCAATGATTTTCATCTACTACATTTGTAGGGGCTAAAGTATTGGGAACCTCTTGATCATTCTTTGGTCTAAAAAAATGATTCCCTTTCTGAAATTTCCCTTTGTAAGGAACCCTAGGAGCTTGTTTCTGAGTTCTAATTTCTAGATCGACAATCTTATTCATCATCAGTTCTTGTTTTTTCACCATTCCATATAAAGTCAGTTGTATCTTTTCCAAGCTAGCGCTAATGTCTAAGGTAGGTTCAAGATTGTGGACTATCTTAGGTTTACCATCCATTCTGACGCTTGGGGATGAGAAAGGCTCGATTCTAGATGATGAAAGGTTGTATTCAATCCTTGTAGCTACCTCTTGGGATTCTTGGATTGTTTTAGGGGATTTATCTTTGAGGAGATATCCCAACTATCCTTTAAAGGCTTTGGTATAAAGAAAGAGAAAGAAAATATCAGAAGGATGATGGCTCACTGGGATCTTCTGCATCAAATTTTCAAATTTATCATGAAATTCTCTAACGGTTTCATTCTCTTGTTTTGTTAGGTTATTGAGCCTTGTCAAAAACATGTTGGGGTCTTCCTTGACACTCTATCGTTTGAGGAATATTTCCTCCAATCTATCCATGGTTTTAATACTAGCATCGGGGAGACCATTCTACCAATTTCTAGCGCCATCATGGAGGGCAACAGAGAACAATTTCATAGATATATCCTCGACATCATCACTGATGGGATGAAGCTAAAAGAAGGCCCAAAAATTACTCATATGATCCTCGACACTAACTACATCATTACCAGTGAATTTAGGCAACCATTTCTCATACTTAGGGGGAATTTGCCTAGGGTATCCTGGTATACTTGTCATGTCTAATGGTTTTCAGAGCTTGGATGACCATTTCCTCTAGTTATTAGCTTGGTTTGGATTAACAATCTGAGTTCCTGCACTAGACATCGTGTTCAAAGGAAGAGTGCCTCCAAATAATTATTTTACTATAGGATAATTTCGAGGAGGTTTTCTTGTAAAGGACTTAGGAGGGTTGGTATACCTCCCTGAGGTTTGTGGACTCTCCAGATAATTTTCTTGAAACTATAAAATGGATGAGGGGATCACCCTCAGTGGAGTTGCCAGGTAAGCTTTGTAAGGTAAAGGCTTTTGAGGAAAGGCCTACCGAAAATTGTCGTCTTCGAGGAGAATTGACTCAGTGTTCCCCGACAATGGTGCTAAAATTTTATCGTGCAATTTGTACTTGCCCGAAATCCAAAGGAAAGTGAACAATAAATTGGCATAATAGGAGGTTTTCCTATAACTACCACCTAAACAAGACACCTATTTCTCTTTAGGGGTAGTACCCCAGGGGGGACGTCCCCGATGACACGGGGGTTTGAGAAGGTTAAGGTAAGAGTATAAAAAGGTTCCTCCCCTCTCACAAGTCACTTTGATCAGAAAGTCCCAAAGGTTTTAATAAGATGAAGCAAAGTATTACTGAAGTGTACCTGCCCAGAACAAGACAACACGAAAAACACTATTTGCAAGTACCAATTGATGTTAGTGCTTCATAAAACCATGGGATTTTATTAAAAGCATAAGCTGATATAAAATATGAAGCAACATAAATATTTAAAAGAGCAATGTATATACATTAATATATTCACAATTATGCCTCAATAAAGCTTTAATAATGACCAAAAATGATAACCTAAACTTGGAAAAATGCTAGTATTTGTGAGAAGCAATGAAGGCGATGTAAAATCAACTTTAACACTTGATTTTAAGAATCTTTTGCTACTGTCATAGATGGTTGTAGCTTTATTTTTCAACAACAACAAGATAGTTATTAAGTTAGTCTAATATAAGGTTAAAAATAGTTACTAAAGACCTTGAAGTAAATGGTTTGAAAGTTGTTTTAGTCAATCAATCACTTGTAAGGTATGAACTAGTGTCTTTAGGGTAAATGGAGTCACTTTTGCAGCGACAATATTTAGGGGAAACAAATGATAATGGGTGAGCTAAAGACAAGAGGGAGGATGGTTGAGGTGTTAGTAACCTAAGGCCCCAATCATCCAAAACCCTAGAAGGAAAAAATTGCTAGGAAGTAGGTAACCGTAGGTCGTAGCGATTTTCCTTCTTCTTTAGGTCAAGCTTGAAATACAATATGAAATATTAATGAAGAAATAGTACTTAGAGTTCTACGAAGGTAGGGCTCTAGTAGATGCTTCAAGGGAGGTGTCTTCTAGTAAAATCAAGTAGGTGAAGAGTTGTTGAGAGAAGAACAATAACATGTGCTTTTCTCCTAGGGTTTCACAATAACAATTTCATAATATTATAAATGAACAAGTAAAAGATACCATAACGATTCAAAAGAAAGGAGGATTGCAGATTTCTACTTACTTCAACCAGAATAATCTAGTCACAAACCCTAGTTGAAGACTTTCCATCATGAGAATGCAAGAATGCACCAATAAAATCTCCCTCCAAGAGTTGAGCACCACTTAGTTCCGCCAATAAGCCTTAAAAGAGGCCGAATTTCAGACCTCACACTTGTCTGAGTGAAAGATGATGAATAAAAATGAGAGTTTGATCTCTTATTTATACAATACAAATGACCTTTAATAACATTTTAGGTCAAAAAAGGCCGACTGGCTAGTTTACATCAAAAATCCAGTTTTACATAAAATTGACAATAAAAACCCTAATTTCATCTTTTTAGGGTGATGTCATACCCCTCCTAGGGTGACATTCGCTCCCCTCTTTAAACGCTAGGCTTCCAAAGTGAAATGTTGGGGCTCAAAACCCCTCAGGAACTGCCATATGTGCCAACCAAAGTCATCCTCATGCCGAATACCCCAACTAGATGATGTCAAGGCTCTGAATGATGACATCAGGGGCCTTCAATGGCCAACGTCATGGTGTGAGGGAAAGACCCCCTTGGGTCTAGGCCTGACAAAGTTCCTCTGGTGGAATTTCCTCCCTTTTCTCTGGTGTAAGCCTCCAGTATCACTCTACCCCTGGCTGGGGTTTCATCATCCATCTGGTGGGATTTTATCCCTATGGAGGTCCGAGCTAATCATCTACCTATATGTTCCTATTCGTCGGGCATGGTCCTGCAACAACAATAAGTACACCCTCCATGGGATCATAAGTCATAGGGATCATAGCAATGTCAATCGCATCTAATAATCAAGTTACCCAAACATGTGCATAAAACCCCCCTTTTCCCAGACAAGTTCTCAAAGACATTACACTATTCGACAAGCCAGGTTTAGAGAGGGTTTCATAATATCCTATTGGGATAATTCTCCTTAGGTGTGGGGTGAATACCAATCTAGGTCATGTAAATGCATGAAATGGTGTGGGGTATGTTTGGGCAAGGGGGTGCAATGATAAGAGGGAAATGTAGGTATTACCTATGGGTGCCTCTATAGAGGGTGAGATACACCTTGTCATGGATGCAATTGTTTCCTAGCCCATTCAATTCATTTTTACTCTTTGTCTTATTTATTTTTCTTTCAAGAGAATAGCTGGAGGACACAATGGTGACAACGTTGCCCACAAGCATTTCACGGAGATGAGAAGGCTAGCTCATGATGAGACCCCCTTTCTCTTGGATATGCCACCAAGAGACATTACCCTAGTGTGGTGACCAGATGAATAGTAGTTTCATACCACTACGGCTCATGATGAGACCCCCTATCCACCAACTAAGTCTTGAGTTTTATTTTATTTCACGGGTCCCCCCTTTTTCTTGCTGAGAAGCCTTTTATTGCTTTCTTGGGGATCCCTAGGCAAATCATCTCAAGATTGTTGGAAAAATACTGAG
>SNQJ01S0144241.1:0-24306 GCA_010110895.2 Picea sitchensis
CTGTTGCGAAACTGCTGTGCATTCCATTGTATCTTGGAGGTCCGCTAACTGCTGCTGAAACTCTTTTCTTTCCGCTAGTGGTTCCTTGTAATCTGTTTAGCCCTCTTCCTTTTTCTTGTAGCGAAAGTCTTCTTCGCATCTAGCTGCAGGGTTTGAAGGTATCGAAATAGCGTAGTGCCGTCGTTTCTAAGAAAGGAAAGCCATGGAGGGCACGCTCTCGGATGTATCTCAAGTATTTGATCGCTTCAAAGTGGCTTTCACCATAAATGATCTGTCAACATGTACAACTTTACTGTCTCAACTCAAGGTTACGTTGACAGGATTTCCAAGCCTTCCTCCCTTGTACTGTGAATCACCTACAGCCATTCATGAACTGACGCTAGCAAGTAATCACTCTGATAATAAAGTTTTGTTTACTGTTTTAACTACTTCACACATAAGATTGTGTAGTAGAATTTTTAATGTAGGAAGATATCAAGATATCAATGGCATCATTAGCTATCCAGAAATAATGTTTGGTGTCTTATTTCAATAAAGTTTTGTCTGGTTCTTGTATTTTGTATACAATTTTTTATTAGCTTTTGAGTTAATGTTATGAATATTGCCAACTTAAATTTGTGATTACCGAATTTGCAATTATTTAGTCAATGTTTAAATCTTATCCATTTTTATAGGGTATTTCCATTTGGCAGGTAAGCCTGAATGGTGTACATGGTTATGGAGGCACGCCTCGATGTATCTCGGGCATTTGACGCTTCAAAGCTTAAGCCACCGTAAAATCGTCAATCATGTACAACTTTACTGTCTCAACTCAGGGTTACGTTGACAGGATTTCCAAGCCTTCATCCCTTGTACTGTGAATCACCTATAGCCATTCATGAACTGACGCTAGCAAGTAATAACTCTGATAATAAAGTTTTTTTTACTGTTTTAACTACTTCACACATAATATTGTGTAGTAGAATTTTTAATGTGGGAAGATATCAAGATATCAATGGCATCATTAGCTATCCATAAATAATGTTTGGTGTCCTATTTCAATAAAGTTTTGTCTGGTTCTTGTATTTTGTATACAATTTTTTCTTAGCTTTTGAGTTAATGTTATGAATATTGCCAACTTAAATTTGTGATTACCGAATTTGCAATTATTTAGTCAATGTTTAAATCTTATCCATTTTTATAGGGTATTTCCATTTGGTAGGTAAGCCTGAATGGTGTACATGGTTTTGCTTCTTTGTAATTTTGAAGAATTGTTATTCTAGTTCTTCGCCACTTTTAATTGCGGGCATTACTTGTTATCTCAAGTCATAAATGTAAAATTGGTCTCTTCTTCTATGCACCTCCCTAAGGCAGGGTAATGACAATTCTTTTTAAATAAGACATAGATACGAAATTGGATCGCCCATCTGTACCGTCCTCCCAAGGATCAAGGTAATGTAATCTGGTCTTTGTGAAAACAATAAAAGGTTGGTCATGGTACTTATGTGCACCACTGGACATTAATTCCACTCCATCCTTGCTTGAATCATATTTATGTAATCTTGTATGTAATTGCATGTTATGCCAGTAGTAGGATGGCATTAATAAATGCTAGATGTCTTAATTATGATTCATTTGTCAATGTGAATGTTTTCCGATAAGTAAGGCTGCAATATGGATTGGCATGTTTAATCATCCTTACTTATCGGAAAACATTCAGAGGTTTCAATTAAAATCCTAGTCTCCAGAATATTCTCACATCCTTTCAACAAGTTCTAAGGATGAATTACTTTAAAGTCGGAGCCTCATATCTTTTTCAGCGGGCATGCACCTTTGCATCCAATGTCCCGATCCTTCAAATGTCTTGATCCAACCAATGCGGCTACAACCAATGTACTGATCCTTCAAATGTCTTGCAAGTCCCTGTGAAGAATAAAACTCTAGGAAAAAATGAAGTCAGCTGCCTGTGTGATAGTTGGCTGGAGCCTGGTACAAAGTTGGCCTTGATAGACAGAGAAGTAGGAAAAACTATAGTAACCTTAACCTGAAGAAAAAAAGGGATGTCCATCAGAGCCACATAGAAGATGCAAATGATGAAGAGGCAATGTATAGAAGATGCACGTAAGACACATAGACTACACTGAAGCTTCTTCCCTGTAGCATAAATACTGCAGAAATATAAAATGCTTAAGCTTCTTCCTTTGTAGTAAAACGCTTGTAGAAGTAGACTATCAACTTTCAAAGGAATCCTCAGACTGTACCGAATTTTCAGCAAATTCCCGTGTGATTCAAATTTTAAATATGATTGCCAACAAGTTCAAACTTTTATCACATTTGACACACAATGATAGAATATATATATAAATAAGAAAACCTTTTATCCCAGCTGCCGACCCAATCGACGTGTAGCAGACTTGACCAGACTTCATCTGATATGCCGACTGTGACATATAGCAGGGATGTCTTCCTAGATGGCATAGAGTAGAGGTGCAGTTTCAGCTAATAGTAGGGGAGTCATTCCAGCTGACATAGCACTGGTGTCATTCTGGGCAACTCCTATTTAGCCTTTGTTGTGTGAAGAATACCTTTGTCTCTAAAGCTTAGATGTTCAAAATGCAAAAGAACATATTTGAGCATATGCACGCTTTTCTAGGGTCTTAAAGTTGCTCTTAATAATGGGCTCAGAAGTATATACTTGTCTACCACTTGTATACAATGAATTAGTAAAAATTGTTTCAAGGGTACCAATCTTAACAATTTTTCTCTTTTCTTGTAAAGGCTCATATTGCCATGAGGCCTTGATAGCAGGTGTTCTCCTTGTCTTTAAAATTTCTAGCATGCTTTATTGGGCCAAAGATCCATCGAACATGTATTTGGAAGTGAAACACTTAAAACATCATCATGGTGGTGAAATTGTTGAGGAAGTCCATCTAGATGCAAAAACTTTGATATCCTAGTTTTATGGTCGAGAATCATATTGAGTTGTGAACTTGTGATGAATGAAATTATGGCTACCTTTTAAAAAATGATGATTTAAGTTTAGGCTGTTCCTAATGTTTCATTGTTGTCCCAACCATCACTTAAACTAGACACAAATCAACATTACCCATATTGATGGAAGTATGAATGTTGTAAATTGGGATGCATGGCTTTAGAGTGGGGAAGCATATTTTGAAACCCAACAATTTTTGGACGAAGAGAAAATTATGATAGTAGAGGTGCACATGGATAGTCAAGCCTTGACATGGTGGAAAGCGGATAATAGGCAATGCGAAGTTGACAATCGACCTCTTTTCTAATGGCAAAATAATTTCCAATTAGTAGTTAGACAATGTCAACTCTCGGTTACCGCGGAAAGCGTTTACACCATGTTTGAGAGTGCTTCATGAGATTTAGGGTACATGTGTATGATCAGCCCTTGGATGGTCCTTTATGGATTTGTATGTGGGATATGGTACATGATGGATTGTCGGGAGATGGTGTGTGGACATTTTCGAATTTGCACATTGAGATGGTTTACTCAGTGACCGCTTCACCTTTGTTGGGTACTTTCCTAAGATTCTTCCCTAGGGCGTTGGAGATCTCCTAACAACTTGCGGATGTTCTCACATGATGGCCACATGGAGATTATTGTTACTTGCTTGGAGAACACCCTACATTGGAGGAGGAGTGTTTTGCATCTTGGAGGAGGGTAGTGGATCCTAAACTGCATGGGGTAGTTTGGATGCTTGTATTGAGGCTTGGAGTTGACTTGAGGATGCCTAGGTTGAGATAGTGTTCATGCATGGGGAGTGGACACAATGGAGTAGAGGGCTTAGGAGGGTTGTTGGAGTCATAAAGGTTTGTGTGGACTTCAACCACATGATTATTCCGTAATCAAATGGGAAGTCATTTCACGGATTTTATTGTTGGATTGCCCCACGCGTGGGACACGAATTGATTTTTGTGGGTGATAGACACTGACGTAAGAGTGCTCTCACTTTATTCCCTCGCGGCGTATCGAATGTGACGCACCGACATAGAAAGAGTTTCTTCATCGCGAGATCGGTGGAGGTCGCATGGCGGCCTCAGAAGATTATGCATCCCATCGAGGATCGGTGTTTCCTGGACGATTTTGGACAAGTTTCCAAGAGGCCTGGGAACTCAACTAAATTTTAGTAATGCATATCACCCGCAGGACCTGACCTGCATTTAGCATACAAACCAAACCTTTGGAAGACATGTTGGCGATGGATCGCATCGACCAACAACAAAAACGTTGGGAGGAATTTTTCCCTCTAGTAGAGTTCGCTATAACAACAGTTTTTTCACCAGATCACCATTAAGATGGCTCCGCTTGAGTTCTTTATGGGCGCACCATGTCGGGCACTTTGAGTTGGGATCGGCTTGAGGATAGGATCCCGGGTGGGACCTGAAGCAATCCAAGAGATGGAAGAGCAAATGTAAACCATAATAAGGGATAAAGGAAGCTTACGATCATGTAAGAGTTATGTTGATGCTAACTTAGCTCCACCATAGTAATGAGGTCGGGCGATCGAAGCCTTACGCTTAAACCGCGATAAGAGTTCGATTAAGTTTTGGAAGGGAGCTAAACTCTCTCCAGGGTTCCGTGGGACCTTCGAGATTGTGGAGAGAAAGAGGTCTGTGGCCTATCGACTAGCTCCTTTACCACCTCTTTGAGGCATATGCATGATGTTTCTCAAGTGTAACTGTTGAGACATTATGTTAGTGATCCCACACACGTGATTGACATCAGTTACTCGTATTGTATCGACTAAGGAGCTTTACGGTCGAAGCAACCGGTGATTTTAGATCAGCTGCTCGGTCAGCTACCACGCTGAACTAGACGCCAAGGTCCAAGTAGACAGTTATATAGTCCGTGATTCAAATGGGACTGAGGATGGCGGCGATATGCAGGTGAGTTGGGTGCTAGTACATCTGCACAGGTAATGGCCCCTTTGCGGTTCTGGGATGGGCAAAGAAGAGTTCCTAGCATTGTCTCCGGGAGGTATTGGTTAGGGGAATACTGGTTACAAGAAGGAGCCAGACAGATCGTGGTGGGGACAACCGAAGCTTACATTTGGCTACCAGACACATGAATATTTGTATTGAATAGTAGTTTAAATATTTTTCCCAAGTGCTCTCTTCAGTAATGTACCTCTACTATGTTAAAATTCTAAGCTTAACTACCAACCCTATCTAGATATTTCATTTCATCCTTCAAATAATTTGTCTTGATGAGCCCAACATTCTGATCGTGAGAACTTAAAGTCATCTAACCTTATGCTCGGCTGTATTTTGAATTGATTTCCCATGGTGAACTCAAACTCTAATTTCAATGACTTCTCTGCATTGGTTTTATTGATTTAATACGAAGACAAATTATGTTTTTATCTTCCGTCCCTTGTCCCAAGTTATTAGTACATGCTTGAGTAGTGGGCCAGGATCCGAATCGACTCGGCCGGCACTTGTTTAAAGACTTATAGATTCAAATGCCCCTCTCAGAATATCCCTCTGAAGACCGACAAAACTTATTCTTTGAGGACACTTTCGCAAGTGATCCTGATTTTATGATGACGTAACCAATTTAACCTTTGATGATGATGCTGGCCATGATAGATGATGTGATGTTTTACTATTGCTATATACAAAGGCTATTATTGACCTGCCCCATTGAGTGTGCGGTGGTTTCGACCTTGAGGGATGCGAGGGTCAGGAACTCCCCTGGACCCGATTGTGCCGGAGTGGACTATTTGAGTTGTTTCTATTTTACGCGATATTGTGGTTTTGATGATATGTTATTGATTTCATGATATGTTGTTGACATGATCTGACATGATGGTTGATGATGCGGTCTGACGATAGCTTCGTCAATTTGCACTCACATATGGAGTAAAGGGGCCACACACGAAGTTCCAAGAGAGATTGAGGGAGAGGTGTGTCGCCACTCTACCATGCTCATTAGCACTCTCTCTACTGGCTCGGAATCGTAGGTTAACGTTTACCTAGTTCTATAGGACCCACGATGCCGTGAGTGATGACTGCGACAGTCGCTCACCATTCGAATTGTAGGTTAACGATTACCTAGTTCGAGGGGATCCACAATGCCGCGGAGGGCAGCATCATGATGCCACATGATTCTATGGTGCGCATTGCTGGGGCCTTGTATTCTTAGAAGCCCTTAGTCTCCCCACAAGTTCACCTCCGCCATGGAGGTTGACCTGTAAGTCATAGATTCTACCAATCCATTAAGTCAGCGAGTGGCACCCTTTGAGCATGTGGCATCCCGGCAATCGCCATGTAAGAAAATCAGCGAAGTGGCAACCTTGAGGACGTGGTATCTTGAAGGACACGTCACAAGAATGGAAGTAAACGAGGCGAAGTGGTAACCTTTAGATAACGTGAAAAGGCCCCGGCATGTCGCATGGATGAGGATGATGAGACAACATAGATGACCCTAAGACCCTAACACCTGATAAAATCTTAAACGACTTCTAATTAAATTGTCGCGTTGTTCAATTCAACACCTAAATTAAAAACATCTCTAAGTTAAATTGACAAGCCCTAAGAAAAGATTCTACAAAAATAAACCTAGGCTTAAAACCAAAACCCCCCGTGAGGTGTTAATAAAAGTCTTATTAAAAGTGAAGGGGATAAAGTAAAGAGGGAATTAATTCTTAAGTGAAACCCCTTACTCTTAAATGATAAAGAAGGAATAAAAAATTATTAAGGTGGGGGAGTATTAAAAGATAGGAATTTAAATATATTGAAAAGATAAAACTGTATTTATCTTTGGGTTCAAAAATAAAAAAATAACAAGAGAGAATTGAATAATAAAAATTTAAGAAACCTAGTATGAGTAAATTAAGGAGTGCATTACATAAATTAAGGAATGATTAAGGAGTAAATTATGAGTAAATTAAGGAGTGAATAAGGAGTAATTCTATGGAGGATTAATGAGTAAGTTAAGGAGAAATTTAGGGAGGATTTTGAGTAAGTGAGGGAATTGAGTCTCTTAAATATTAAAAAGAAATTAATTTTGAAAAATATTTATATATATAACAACTAGAGATATTTATATAAATATAAGATATTAATTAATTAATTAATTAACAATGATTTATGAATTAGGTCATCCCAAAATTCCCATATGAGGGAAAGGAAGGAAGAAAGGGGGATGAACGACAGCTGCAACTGCCACACTGTACACCGAATTGTGGCTATTTGACCTGCTTGTGAGGAGCTGTGTATATCTCACCGTTTGGAGTGGTAGCTTTAGTCAGTGGGAGGCTAGCTGAGACGCCTATTCTATCTCCTGGTTCTTGTGTGGCCCCTCTATGGCTCGAGGGGCTAAGGGGGTTAGAAGAGTACCTCTAGCTTGGATGGGAGGCACCCTGAGCCTCTTTGGTCTGCATGCACCTGATGCAGGGAAGGCACGTAGGGACGCCTCCCAAGCTGAAAGGCAACGGTATGTTCTAATGGTAAGGTAAAAGTGCTAAGCATATTCGAAAAATTTGCTGCCATATTGGTGATAATATGATGAGATTGGCTGGCATTATGGTTTGCAATTTCGGCTCCGCAATTTATATTGTAGAGTTTGCTTTATATTCGATCAGTGTCACCCTTAGTTAAGGATGCCTGTGTTTTGCATTGGATATGAACTATGTATGTTGTTAATCTCTTTCCGCCTTTTAAAAATAAAATGTACCCTTTTCCTATTGAACTTCTCTATTCATAGACATAACGTATGGGTCAAAGTATAACCCTCCTTCCTGCGGCATGGATAATAAATAAGTGAAGGATAAATTTCACAGAGCTAACTATACCTTAATTATCTCTGCATTTTTTATTTTATGATTACCCTCTAATCCTTGCACCCTCCTTGAAATGAGTATCTCTAATGCTTGATTTGTTGTTGAATGATTAGTCTTTACTTTCTCTCAGAATGATTACCTCCAGATTTTGAATGATTATCTCTTCACTTCTTGTGAATGATTACCTCTGCCTTTCCTTGAATGATTATCTTTGCATTTCCTTTTGAATGATTACCTCAGATTTTCTTTTGAATGATCATCTCTATGTTTCTTTGGAATGTTTAAACTTTGCGTTTGAATGATTAATATTCTAAGAATTAATCTATGAAGAAATAATTTTCCCAAATATTTTTGTAATTTCTTTGAATAACCATTATAGGCATCTAGATTTGAAATCATTTTTATGGTTGAATAAATGATTACATGTCTCAAGTTGAAATCGTTTTACTATTGATCAAACCTTTATATTATGTCTAGATCTGAATTTGTTTTATTGTTGAATAACCATTAAATGCCTCAATTTCTTATTTCTTTTGGTAATCGCTGAATTAAACCTTTACCCACGCTTTAATGAAAGACAATTTACCTAATTTGGATTTCTTTAGCTATTGATATACCTGGTTTTTAATGTTGTTGACAATGAATAGCAAAGTACATAAATATTATTATTGGACAAAGATATCATTATTGACATAGATTTATTAATGGACAATAATCTTGATTGATTGAAAACGAATATATATGATTAATTCCCTTATTTAGACAATGAATCTATACATTCTATATACATAGAATCTATATCTATCTATTACACAATGAATATATATATTATGGGCCAACAAATCTTATATCTATATATTACAATAAACTAATCTAAATATTACAATACGATCTCCTCTCTCTCTCTCTTATATATATATATATATATATATATATATATATATATTACACAACAATATATATCTATATATTACACAGTGAATGTATATATTACACAACAATATATATTTCCCATAATAAACGACTGTGATATTTAAATGACAACATTGACAATTTCATTTACCAGGAATTGCTTCTTTGAATGGCATTTGATTAGGATTGGGCGATAGTGATATCAGGAATTCCTTTGATTAAAAGACAACCATATATACATGGACAATGACTTGTTTTCCCTTGTTAAAGGACAACCCGGCTATCATTAGTATGTATGTGTTTTTAGCACTTTTTGTTGTATGACAATGTATTTATATGTGATAGTGTATTTATTTGTTAGATGACTACTTATGTTAGACAACGTTTTCTAGTGTTATCAATCATTAGTCTTGTTAATGTACAACAAATATGGTAGACAACGTTTTTATTTAATAGACCGCATTATGGATGGTTGACAATGTGTTTTAATAGAAACAGTATCATACGTTTAATAGACAAGGATACCACTCATTTGGTAGACATCATTATCTTATATTAATAGATAGAAATAGCATATAATTGTTAGACAATGAAATAATATTTCTTTATCACGGTGAACAAACTTCACATAAACCTTTCTTCATAATCGAACTTTTAATCAAATATTGTAACATATAGTTAATTACCTTAACTAACATATCCTTTAAAGTCAAATGAACTTTGAAGAAGATAAAAGTAGATTGTTATACAGAGAAAATAATAAATTTTTTTTAATATTAAATGATATAAAAGTTTTAAAATTTATTTGATTTTTATTAAACATAATAGGATTATCATTTTTAAGAAAGAGTTATAAATGTTGAATTAATAGGATTTGTTAGACATAATTGTTTATTGGCGTAATAGTTTAATATATTGTGCAAGATTAATGGTTGAGGGATTAATAGTTTTATTAGCTAAAATGTTTAATAGTTTAACAATTATTTGGTTACCATGCTCTTTGCCCCTTAAGTCGAATTGCAAATGGTGGTTGGTCATAGTTGTTTCACCACACATGGTTTCCTTGTAGGAACCAAAAATCCTTCAGTTAGTTGTGCAATTTAGTTTGAGTGTTGTCACCTTGCATCTTGTTGACTTGTCGCTTGGGTGCTTGGGTATGGTCTTCATGTATTTATTGAAATATATTTCGGTCTCGTAGTGAAAGGGATTTATCTTGGGTTAAAGGTCTAGATATGTTATGTTGTGCCATGGTTATTGTCACGCCTATCGCCTTGTGACGACATGATTCCTGATGAGGGGATAATTGTGCACCCTAACAGATAGATGCAAATGATAACCTGGCCGAAGTCTTGTGCTTCCTGATGTGGGCATTTTGTTTGTTGTAATGGATGTTAGTACTTGGTTGTAACGCCTTAATTTGTTTGGTTTTGCGTTCCATAGAGGTTTCTAGTTATTGGCCATCAAAGCCATTGTGTCGGGTTTGTTGAGGTTTCCCTTTATCTTGTAGGTCTTGTCTTGCTTGTGTCGGGTGGGTAGTCATTTTTATCTACCTTTTGATTTTCGCATGCTTTTTCTAGTTGCATGATGTGCTAGCATGTCAATTCGTTGTTTTTTGTTTCCTGATCTGCATGTGTTTTGATCGTCATCACGTTGTGTTGTTTAACTGTTGTCGTTATGGCCTTCCTACTAAAAAAAAAAAAATGTCTTTTCTGTTGACTCTCTTGTAGTCATAATGGAAAGGATGTTACATATGGTATTAGAGTGGGTTTGACCTGCGACCTGGGATCACTATGGCTCCTGTTGATTAGATGTCCTATTATAAGGTTGCTAATTGATTTGATTTGTATTCATGCAGGTAATCATGGTTAGGGGACGTCGTAGAAGAAAGCAATGGGGTACCAGGGGAGGAGGCCTGATGCCCCCAGTAGCATCCACGCATGAGGGGTCTAATCCCTAGGGAGATGAACATGTTGTTGGGAAGGAACAAATAGTTGTGGGTGATGTGGTTGGGTTGATGAGGTCTTTCAAATAGATGTTTGAGGCATTGATTAGGAATTTGGATAGAGATGAGGCCAGGGCAGCGACACCCACTGAGGGTCCACCACGCACTCCAGTTAGTATTGGTATCATTCACCGTGAACTCGAGAAGGTCAAATTTACTGAATTCTTTGGTGCCCTGAATGGCGTAGCCGCCAAGGCATGGTTGGATAATATGGCGATGTGCTTTTCACTTCACAAATATACCTCCAACATGAAGGTCTGCATGGTGGTCTTTCAATTGAAGGGGAGCGCTCTTCTATGGTGGAAGACACTCCTTGCGCAATTAAACATGGTCGTCGAAGACGTTTCATGGGAATGTTTTGAGGAATGATTCTGACAGAGGTATCTATTGGAGGAATTCATTGATCATCATCTCAACGAGTTCCATGCCTTGTGATAGGGTGGTTGTATGGTGCCTGAGTATGAGGCTCATTTTATGGAGTTGTTGCAGTATGCTCCACACCTGAATACTGAGAAACTTAAGGTCAACAGGTTCTTGTTTGGCCTTAATTTCAACATTAGTTCAAAGGTTAGGATTTTGATGCCTCAGACCTTGCATGATGTTGTCCAGAAGGCTCTCACAACAGAGGAGGATATTATCAATGGGGCTCAGAGAAGGACTCTAGTGAGATCAACGGGGAAGGTGGCATCTGGTGCGTAGAAAGATCATACACTAGCTAGACACTCATGAGGATATCATGGCTTCTAGAGAGGATCCACTTTCACTACACCTCGGTGAAAAATGCCTCAGTAGAAGACTCCTTATCGAGGATCACAACGCCAAAAACAACATCAACCAGAGAAACAACAGTTTAGGCCTGTTCAACAGAACAGACCAGGGTTCTAGGTTGGTGGGCCGTGGAATTCTACTTCGGATACCAGGAGTACTAGACCTAAGAAAGAGTGTTGGACTTGTGGGGAGCCACATTACCAATCTGAATACCTAATGGAGAGGACTAGAGAATCTAGATCATTCATACCCACTACCATGGGAGATTTGGGCAAGGCCCATCAGATTCATGTCGCAATGAATAAACGCTAGGAAAAGCACCAGTTGATGGTGCTCGAGATGACATGTACTATCACTAACTAGATCCTTAGTATTTTGATAGATCCAAGTGCTACAAAGAGTATCATTTCTGGGGCAGTCCTAAAAAGAATTAAGGTAAAGGCAGTTGAACAGGATGAGTTTAGCTTTGTAGAAATGGCTTCTAAATCCAAACATAAGGTTGGTGGGAAGGTTATAGTTTGTAGCCTTAACCTAGGAGAGTTTGTCACCAAGGTCAACCTGTACATCACGATCTTAGTATCTTATGACGTCATGATCAATATGGATTGGTTGGAATCACATAAGGTGATACTCAACTATAAGATGAAACAATTGATCTTGGATGATGATGAGGGATAGAGACGCGTGATTGTAGGTCGGAACCAGGTAGTTTCCCTGAGGTTCATCTCTTCCTTGTAGCTACGAAAGAGCATGCGAAAGGGATGTAAGCTTTATGCTATCCTTTCATTAAATGAGAAGGGAGTAGCGAAAGGTCTAGAACACCTTCTGGTGGTGAGAGGGTTTCCATATTTCTTCCTTGAGGATTTACCTAGGATTTCGTCAGAGAGGGAGTTGGAATTTACCATCGCCCTAAAACTGGGGACTGAACCGATAGAAAGAAATCCTTATCGGATGTTGTCCCTGAAGTTACAAGAGTTGAGAATGCAACTGAAGTATTTTCTAGACCTAGGACTTATACATCCAAGTGTGTCATTGTGGGGTGTGCCTGTTATCTTCATATGGACGAAGGATGGGTCATGGAGACTCTGCATCGACTATCATCAATTGAACAAGGAAATGATCAAGAATCAATATTTGTTTCCAAGGATTGATGATCATTTTGATTAGATGAAGGGTGAAACATTGTTTTCAAAGATCGACTTGAGATCAAGGTATCACCAGTTACGGATCAAGGAGGATGACATCCCTAATACTGTGTTTAAGATGAGGTTTGGACATTACTAGTTTACTATTTTACCTTTTGGAATC
The DNA here is from genome assembly GCA_010110895.2 of Picea sitchensis. Lineage (NCBI taxonomy): Eukaryota > Viridiplantae > Streptophyta > Pinopsida > Pinales > Pinaceae > Picea > Picea sitchensis. The sequence goes on from SNQJ01S0144241.1 coordinate 12,784, forward strand.
ACAAACACCCCTAGGGTATTTATGTGTTTGATGAATGGGGTGTTCCGTAAATACTTGGGAAAGTTCATCCAAGTATTCATTGATGATATTTTGATTTACTCTCAAACGGTGGAGGAGCATGAAGAACACTTGCTCTTAGTACTACAGTGTTTGCGAGAGAACAAATTGTATGGGAAATTGTCTAAATGGTAGTTTTATCAATCTAAGATTCACTACTTAGGGCATGTCATCTCCAGCGAAGGTATCATCATGGATCCAACAAAGGTCAAGGCTATTATGGAATTTCCTGCACCAACGAATGTCCCAGAAGTGCGTAGCTTCATGGGTTTAGCGAGATACTATTGATGGTTTGTCGAGGGTTTTTCAAAGATAGCAAATCCAATTATGGAATTGTAGAAGAAGAACAAGAAATTTGTTTGGACTGAGAAATGCATGGAGGAATTTCGTAGGCTCAAGGAGATATTGAAAATGACACCAATACTAAAGTTCCCTGACATGGATGTGGACTTCTTGGTATGCATTGATGCATCCAAGGAAGGCTTAGGCAGAGTCTTGATGCAAGATGATCAAGTGATCGCTTACATCTCGAGAAGGTTGAGAAGGCAAGAGGAGAACTATGTGACGCACGATTTGTAGTTATTAGCCATTGTTTATGCCTTGAGATTTTGGAGACACTACCTTATTGGACAAAAAATTGAACTAAAAATGGACCATTGTGGACTACACCACATCTTAAAATGCGACTTGTACACGCGACAACGACGTTGGTTGTAATTGCTTAGCGAGTATGATTTCGAGATTACTTACATAAAGGGAATAGTGAACAGAGTGGTGGATGCATTGAGTCAAAGACCACTCATATTTTTGGTGATGCCTCTTCAGATGAATATACATGAAAATATTCTATCTTTACAGCACAACGATGACTGGTACAAGGAAACTAAGGTTTTTATCGAAAAAAACACAATGATGGTACCAAGATTTGAATTATTTACGTTGGACGATGACATATTGTTGAGATTTAAAAATTGAATTTATGTACCTCCCAAGAATGAGTTGAGGAGTTTGATCCTAAACTAGGATCATAGATCAATGTATATGGCTCATCCTAGAGTCACGAAGATGAGGGCAGACCTTAAACTCTTATTCTCCTGGAAATGAATGAACGCAGACATAGTCAACTATATGGAAAGATGTATAGAATGTCAGTAGGCAAAGGATGAACATAGACATCTAACATGATTACTACAACCACACACAATTCTGGAATCGAAATGGGAGGTCATTTCGATGGATTTCATTGTTGGATTACCACTAACGACATGGAGACATGACTCAATTTTTTTGGTAGTCGACACTCTGACGAAGAGTGCTCATTTTATTCCTATGTGTAGGACATATTAGGCACTTGACATAACTAGAGTTTTCATCAGCGAGTCTGTGAGGCTACATGGCATGCCTAAGAGCATTATATCTGATCGAGAATCGATGTTTATTGGATGATTTTGGACTAGTTTCCAAGAGGCCTTGGGAACCCAAATTAACTTTAGTATCGTGTATCAACCGAAGAGAAATGGGAAGATAGAATGAACAAACCAAATCTTGGAGGATATGTTTCTCATGTATGTGATGGACCAACATAAGCGTTGGGAATAATTCTTGCCACTGGTAGAATTCACATATAACAACAATTATCAAAGAACCATTAAGATGGATCCTTTTGAGTTCCTTTATGGGGGACCATGTCAGACTCCTTTGAGTTGGGATAATATCAAGGATAGGTTCATGGTAGGGCTAGAAGTGATTGAAGAAATGGAAGATCAAATGAAAACAATAAGACAAAGGATCAAAGAAGTGCAGGATTGGCATAAGATTTATGCCAATGCACACCGTGTCAACTGTAGTTACGAAGTTGATGATCGAATCTTATTGCGGATGAAACCACATAAGAGTTCAATCAAGTTAGGAAAGGGTGATAAAACATCTCCTAGGTTTGTCGGACCTTTCGAGATAGTGGAAAATAAGGGGCCTATGTCTTATCGACTAGCCTTGCCTGATTCTTTGAGGCGTATGCACGATGTTTTTCATGTATCTATTTTGAGACATTATATTAGTGATTTTACACATGTTATTGATATGATTTCCTTGAAGGTATCTGATGAGGGTGCGCTCACGATAGAGCCAATCAACATCCTGGACCATCGCATTCGAAATCTACGACATCGAACATTAGATCAGGTCAAGGTCCAGTGGGACAACGATAGTCTGCACTCGGTGACCTTGGAGGAAGCATATGATATGCGTCAGTAGTTTCCATTTTTGTTAGACAGATAGACCCATGATATTATGATGCACTTTATTTCTTCACTTATATACTATAAAACTTTTGGACAAAGTTTAAAACGAGAGGGTGTGTATGTAACATCCCACTCTTGCACGCATTGAGCGAACTTACTCTTTGAGGACACTTTCTTGCAAGTGATCTGGGTTATTACACTATTGGTCATTTTGATTATGATTATGAGATATGATGGATTTTTTGATATGTCATTTTGTTGCATTTACATAGACAAGTGTTATTGACTGGGTTCTCCTGAGTGTGTAGGACTCTATACATTGAGGATGCAGAGGCATTGATGAAACCCCTTGGAGTAAAGAGGTGTGTGGCTCCCTTGGAGCACGTAGTGCATCTTTAAGGGCACGTCGTGCAAGGGAAATGGAAAGAGTCGAGTGGCACCATTGGAGTACATAGTGCATCCTAAAGGGCATGTCGCAATTTTAACTGGTAAGTGAATAAACCTAGTGCTTAGAAAACTATGCCTCTTTACGACCTAGACAACCTTAAAATGAATGATGTGATAAGTAAGGTTTAAAAACATTTTTTCCTAATAAAACAAATGTCGTCGAGCCTAGTAAAAATTAAAACCTAGTTCTAAGTAGAACATGTGGTCAAAATAAAATAAAATAAATAAACATGTAACAAGAAGGGGGGTAAGAAATTCAAACTTATTTATTAACATCAAAATTATAATGGAGGATTAAATTTAAAAAAAAGGTTTAATGGTTGTTTTTATCTACGTTTTCTTGTTTAATCTTTAGTTAAAAAGAAAAGAGGGTAAATGGTTGTTTTTATCTACACTTGCTAAATTAATTTTTAATTAAAAGGGAAAATGGGTAAAGGGTTGTTTTATCTACACTTGCTAAATTGATTTTTTTAGTTAAAAAGGAAAAAGGGAGAAACTTAAAAGAAATAGGAAACTTAAAGAAAAAGGTAAACTTAAATAAAAGGGGAAACATAAATAAAAAGTTGAATGTCTAACTTAGTAAGGAATCTTTCCCTTGGAACTTTCTAATTATGAAGTGAACTAGGAATTAAGAAAGACATAAGTCATTTAAGAATTGTAAGGGAATTTAGGACACTGAGAAGCGGTTTTAGGAATGATTTTAGGTGGGTGAGGGAAATAGGAGTAGTTAATTAATTAATAAAATTGATTTTCTGGTGAAACTAGGGTATTGTACGACATGTGTACGTTGGAATTTTTTCGAAATTAATTTATTGAAAAATGAATTTAATGAGAATTTGGGAAACTAATTACTTGAAAACTCTATAAAAAGGATGGAGGAGGAGGAGTATGGATCTCATATTTTTGGCGTAACGTTACGCTTTTGAAATTTTATCTTGACTGGACTTTCTCTTGTGGGAGATGGGATACCCAACTCGGGTAATGAGTGATAGCTCGACCTTACGAGGTGAGTTGGGTGATAACATTCTCTGGTATTGTATCTGTGGCCCCCTTGCAGCTTAGGGGGATCAGGGGGAAGAAGAGTACCCCTAGTGTTGGCTAGGAGGTATCGGTGAGGGCACATCAGTTGACAATCAAGAGTTGGACGGAGCACACACAGGACAACGACTCAGATCTGTCGCATTTGGCTATGATACGCAAGTGAATATTTGTATTGAATGGTAGTTTAAATATTTTCCCGCGCCTTGAGTAAAGTACTTCTACCATGTTAAAGTTTATGTTTAATGAGTGTAACCCTATCCAAAGATTTCATTTTATCCTCCAACAATTTGTCTTGATGAGCCCAACCTTTTGATCAGAGAACTTAAATTCATCCATCCGTATGCTTGCTATATTTTGAATTGATTTCCCATGGCGAACCCAAAATCTGATTGCAATGACTTATATGCATTGGTTTTTATTGATTTAATACGAAGAAAAAATGTGTTTTTATCTTCTGTCCCTTATCCTTAAGTTATTAGTCTATTCCCGAGCAGTCGGCAAGGAGATGAATCGGCAGTCGTCACTCCGATGTTTAAAGACTTATATATTCAAATACCCTGTTTTCCTATGCATGGATGATAACTGAAGGATAAATTTCACCCAACTATCTATCACTTACTTATCTCTGTATTTTTATTTTATGGTTAACCTCTAATCTTTGCGCCCTCCTTGTCAATGAGTATCTCTGCATTTGATTGATTCGTTGTTGAATGATTAGTCTTTGCACCTTTTTGTGAATGATTACCTCTGCATTTCCTTGAATGATTATCTATGCACTTCTTGTGAATGATTACCTCTACATTTCCTTGAATGATTATCTCTGCATTTCTTTTGAATTATTACCTTTTCATTTTCTTGAATGATCAACTCTGTGTTTCTTTGGAATGTTTAACCTCTGTGTTTGAATGATTAATCTTTGAAGAATTAATCTTTGAACAAATCATTTTTCCCAAATCATTTTTACTTTTGAATAACCATTAAATGCATCTAGCTTTTATTTCGTTTGTACTGTTGAATTAAACCTTTACCTRTTTTTTTAGTGAACCACGTTTTACCAACGAATTTCATTGTTGATATACCTRCRTTTTTAGTGTTGTTGAYAATGAATAACAATGGAAAAAWATATTATTATTGGACATAGATATCATTGTTGACTTAGATTTATTAATGGACAATAATCTTGATTGATTGACAATGAATATATATGATTAATTCCCTTATTTARRCAACGAATCTATACATTCGCTATACAATGAATCTATATCTATCTATTACAGAGTGAATCTATATATTATACAACAAATCTACATCTTTATATTACACATAGAATCTAAATATTACACAACAATATATATCTATATATTACACARYGAATGTATATATTACATAGCTATATATATATTTACACAACGATTCATATATTTAAATGACAACATTATCACWTATTTACTYTGTGATTTGCTTGCTTTTGAATGGCATTTGATTGGATTGGCATAGATAGCGATATTGTRAATTCCTTTATTAAAAGACAAYGATATATGCATGGACAACAACTTTGTTATTTCCTTGTTAAAGGAAAATGTGTTTATAATTAGTATGTCTACGGTTTTATCACTTGTTTCATTATGACATCGTATTTATATGTGACAACGTATTTATTTGTTAGACAACTACCTCTGTTAGGAAACGTTTTCTAGTGTTATGAATCATTAGTCGTGTTAATGTACAATGAATATGGTAGATAATGTTTTTATTTAATAGACCACATTATGGATGGTTGACAACGAGTTTTAATAGAAACAATATCATATGGTTAATACACAACGATACCACTCATCTGGTAGACAATATTATCTTATATTAATAGACAACAATAGCATATAATTGTTAGACAGTGAAATAATATTTCTTTATCAGGGTGAACAAACTTCATATAAACCTCTCTTCATAATCGAACTTTTAATCAAATATTTTAACATACATTTAATTACCTTAACTAACATATCCTTTAAAGTGAAATGAACTTTGAAGAAAATAAAAGTAGATTGTTATATAAAGAAAATAATAATTTTTTTTAATATTAAATGATATAAAAGTTTTAAGATTTATTTGATTTTTATTAAACATAATAGGATTATCATTTGTTAGACAGAGTTATAAATGGTTAATAAATAGGAATTTTTAGACATAATGGTTTATTGGCATAACAGTTTAATAGCTTGCGCAATATTAATGGTTGAGGAATTAATAGTTTTATTAGCTAAAACGTTTAATAGTTTAACAATTATTTGGTTACCATGACCTTTGTCCCTTAAGTCGAATTGAAAATGGTGGTTGGTCATAGTTGTTTCACCACACATGAATGCCTTGTAGGAACCAGAAATCCTTTAGTTAGTTGTGCAATTTAGTTTGAGTGTTGTCACCTTACGTCTTGTGGACTTGTAGCTTGGGTTCTTGGGCATAGTCTTCATGTATTTATTGGAAGATATTTCGGTCTCCTAGCACGAGGGATTTATCTTGGGTTAAAGGTCTCTATATGTTATGTTTCTCCATGGTTACTTTCATGCCTATCGCCTTGTGACAACATGATTCCTAATGAGGGGATCATTGCGCACCCTGACAGATAGATGCAAATGATAACCTGGCCGAAGTCTTGTGATTCCCGTTGTGGGAATTTAGTTCATTGTAAAGGATGTTAGTACTTGGTTGTAATGCCTTAATGCGTTTGGTTTTGTGCACCATAGAGGTTTCTAGTTATTGGTCATTGAAGTCATTGTGTCAGGTTTGTTGAGGTTGCCCTTTATCTTATATGCATTGTCTTGCTTGTTTCGGGCAGGTAGTCGTTTTTATATGCCTTTTGATTGTCACATGTTTCATCTAGTTTCATGATGTGCTAGCATGTCGATTCGTTGTTTTTTGTTTCCTGATCTGCATGTGTTGTGTTTGTCATCAAGTTGTGTTGTTTAACTGTTGTCGTTGTCGCCTTCCTGCTAAAAAAAAAAAAACTTCTTTTGCATTGAGTCGCTTGTAGTCATAATGACGGGGTCATTACATATGGTATGAAAACATCATCATAATCAAGAATGAAACATAAAAAATGAATTAACACAATTAATATCGTCATATGATCAACACATAGTCATAAAAATACCGACACAAATCTACACATCAAGATCAACTAAAACAATACCAAAATGGATCAACCATGTCACTGAAAAATTAAAGGAAACTACCCTCCCAACCTATCTTGCATGGTTAGGAACTCCAAGAAACATAAGAAATGCTAAAGTCTGGGATTCATCCGATTGATTTTGACCATTTAAGGTGTCATGACTAGTGACTATTCTGAAGAACATGGAGGTATCTACTTCCCTTATCCAAACCTAGAATAACCATCAATCCTCAAATTCAACATCAATAATTAAAAATAAATCTCTTTCTCACGAACTGAAAAATTGAACATAGTAGGATCTATTTATCTGTAAATACTTCCTGATATGAAGGACAAAATTAGGTAGATCAATTAGCTTCAACTTGAACCATAACCATCATAAAGTAAAATCTATAACCCATAATCGAGAAATCAAATATTTCACCACTAGTACTATAGTTTTGCATTATTATGCAATATAAGTATTTCTACCAATGTTACAATAACCTCAATTATAGTGCATAGAAAATATATAATCAGATTAATTAGACTTACCAACTATATATCAAGATCTTATACTTCTAAATAGTATCAATCATAATTAGAGAATTGCACTTATATCCCTATATTGTTATAACCAATAATTGTAAGAGTGAAGGGTTGAATAGAAGTAGCATCATGGTATAATAACATTTTGTGTAATATATTCCTTTAATAAAGTTAAATGATCAACTATTTTAAGCTATGTAAACAAGAATTCCTAGTTCACCTACAATCCATTGATAAGGTGGAAAGGAGTCTAAACATGACAAGCAATAACCGAGAAATCAATTGTGTCATACATCCATTTAATAGAACTTAGAGGAATTAAAATAACAAAAATGTAATCAGGATTCAACTACTTTGTATAGCTATTGAAAGGATTTATAAGAAGATCAACAACTCTTATGCAACATACAAGTTCATAAGATATCCTATTTATATTCTTTCATCAAGAAACTGATCACTTATAATATGCAAAAGGATAATCATTCCAAGCTATTAAACATATCCATGTGAAAAAGTAGAAAGGGAAACACATTAACCTATGGTAGGACTTCACACAATAGTCTATACATTCATTAGGAGGAAAAATAAGGAAGACCAGAGTCTTGTGGGATGGAATATAAGAACTCAATGTTCCCTTCAACTCAAAAATTTGGGGAAGACCCAATCTCATTCAACACAAGAACAAGATGACAAATACAAATACCTCCTTTAAGGAACACATAAGGATAAGGAATCAAATTAGGTTACGACCAAAAAGGTTGCACATATCCTCATAATGAGTTTTAGATTGAAAACCTTTAAGGAAAATAGACTGAGTGACATAAGGAATGGCAAGGTAATGCTTCAACAATAAATATGATATCCAATTAGACACTAAGGAAAGGTCAAAAATTGAATAAAAGGACTTTCATTGAGTGGAAATGACCCGATAGTTCATTTATCTTAACCTAAAAATGTAAGCACAACAATAATATTGATTCTGAGGGATTAAATTCGAGAGAATATTGAGGATTCAACAAAAGGAATTGCGATTGTGAATGATGATTCAAGAGGTAATGATAATGTCTTAATGATGCAGAAACCCCCCCTTCTCTCCTTAGGGTTGCACGACCTCGGTGTCAAGGATATTCAAATTTCAAGCCAAATTGGCTCTCTGGAACCTTAATGGTCTCACTTTTGATTTCACACAGGCCCCGTAAGTCTTATGGTGCAGGTTCTATGGCACCTGCAACCTTTTTCTTCACGCTATTGAAATTGCAAGTTTATGGCGCTAGCTCCTTTACTGTTAACCCTCTCCCATATGTGACCTTGGGCTGTATCATCACATAATTATGCGACTGTGGGGTGGCCGAAAGTGAGTTGCGATCACACCGCTTTTCTCGCTGCAATTCACTCGCATCTACCATTCATCCTTTTTTCAATACTATGGTTTCGATTGCGGCCTACCCCAAGATTCTTAAAACCCTAGCAATTCCTAGCCCCGAAATTAAGCATGACCATTGATATTGGGATATCAACGATGCCTCTTGATCAATGACTATAGTCTATCCTTTATCTGTCTTGGTCAACTGTTAGTCAATGACCCTTCCCCTCCTTCTGCACACACTCCTTTATCTCTACGATCTAGCGATGCATGACCTCCTTCCAAACCAACGGTTATGATCGATTCACCTTTTGGGTTTCAGGAGTTTCAAATCTCAACCCTCGCTTCCTCCACATGACTTCCACTCGAAACCGATGGCCTTTCGAAACGTGTCCCTCATAGATCCATGGTTGTGAGTCACTTTTTTCTTCGGGCATCGAGAGTTTCGATCGACGACTGTGAGTTATAGATCCTACACTTCTTTAATCCTTTATCTTATGGTTTGCATTTTCTCTTCCATTTCTTGGATCACTTCTAGTCCCACCAGGAGCTTATCCTTAAGCCAATCCCAACTCAAAGGCATACGACACGGTCACCCATAAAGAAACTCTAAAGATGCCATCTTAATGGTGCTTTGGTAACTGTTGTTATAAGCGAATTCCACCAGTAGCAAGAATTCATCCCAATGCTTTTGTTGGTCCATCATGTACATGCACAAAATGTCCTCCAAGGTATGCTTCATTCATTTGGTTTTCCCATCAGTCTCTGGGTGATATGCAGTATTGAATTTAAGTTGGGTTCCCAAGGCCTCTTGGAAACTCATCCAAAATTATCTAGTAAACACCGATCCTTCATCGGATATAATTCTCTTAGGCATGCCATGCAGCCTCACAATCACACTGATGAAAACTCTAGCTATGTTAGGTGCCTGATACGTCATACACATAGGAATAAAGTGAGCACTCTTTGTCAGAGTGTCTACTACTAAAAAAATTGAGTCGTGTCTCCTTGTTGTCAGTGGCAATCCAACAATAAAATCTATCAAAATAACCTCCCATTTTGATTCTAGAATAGCATGGGTCTATATTAATCCTCCAGATTGTCTAGGTTCAACCTTTACTTGTTGACATTCTAGACATCTGGTCACAAAGTTGACTATGTCTGCCTTCATTCCCTTCCATAAGAGTAAGGGATTAAGGTCTGCCCTCATATTCGTGACTCCTAGGTGAGCCATGTAAACTGCTCTATGAGGCTCGCTTAGGATCAAGCTCCTCAACTCGTTGTTCAGTGGTACATAAATCTGAGTTTTAAACCCCAATAATCCATCATCGTCAAATGTAAATCCTTCCATTCTTGGTACCATCATTATGTTTTGTATGATAAAACCCTTGACCTCTTTGTACCATTCATCGTCATACTATAAAGTTAGAATATTTTCATTTATATTTGTCAGAAGAGGCAACACCGAAAAGATGCGTAGTCTCTGACTCAATGCATCTACCACTTGATTCCCTGTTCCTTTTATGTAGGTAATCTCAAAGTCATACTTGCTAAGAAATTATGACCAATGTCGTTGTCACGCGTTCAGGTCACTTTTCATAAAGATATGTTGTAGTCCACAGTGGTCCATCCTTAGTTCAAATTTTCATCCAACAAGGTAGTGTCTCCAAACCTTCAAGGCATATACATTGGTGAGCAACTCCAAATCATGTGTTTCCTAGTTCTCCTCATGCCTTCTTAGTTTCCTTGAGATGTAAGCGATCACTCAACTGTCTTGCATCAAGAATCTTCCTAAGCCTTCCTTGGATGCATTAGTGCATACCAAGAATTCCACGTCCATGTCAGGGACCTTTAGTATCGGTGCTCTTTTTTGTTGGATTACTGAGAGGGGGGCTGAATCAGTAATAGAGCAATTTAATCCTTTTTAACCATATAATCCAAGTGTTATATCAATGAAGAATTATCATCCAATAACTGTAAAGTAAATAAGCAATGAAAAAATGAACAAACATACAAATACACAGTACACCAATGTTTTACGTGGAAACCCAAATTGGGATAAAACTATAGAATGCTTTTTCTTATATGTGTTGAAGAATTACATTCATTGGAAGCACCAACTTTCTTTGTTTTCCAGCTGCAACTCGAAGGAGGCTCCAACCCCCTAGTTTCTCAGGCTACAACCTAAGGGAAGCTCCAACTCCCCAATTCTCTGTCTACAACCAAAAGGAGGCTACAAGCCCCTATGTTCTCTGGCTACAACCGAAAGGTGGCTACAACCACCCATCCTTGCCCCGTCCTGCCACCCTGAAGTAGAAGTAGAATGATGGAACCACTGCAACCTATCACTGTGAGATATACCATTGTAAACCTATACCAATAAATTTGAACCATGCATCAACCATGCATCAACCTGTACCTCAACCTGTAATCAACCTGTACCATAAACAAGTGCATCAACCATGCACCAACCTGTACCAAATAACTTGTAATCAACCTGTACCATAAAAAAATTCATTCAACCATGTACCAAGTATGTACCAATCATGTGTCAACTACTCATCAACTATGACTCATCAATATGTACCAACATCATGAGATATATAGCTCATGTATGTGCCAACTCATCAACAACTTGTCTCAACCATGTACTCAACATGTACCTCAACCAAAAT
>SNQJ01S0144242.1:0-24306 GCA_010110895.2 Picea sitchensis
AGTCACGTCACTCAAACTTCTCTTTTCATCATCAATGATACCAATTTACCACCAATTCCTTTGAAAATGCTCTAACACAACTATGTTACTAATTAAAACATATAATTACTCTACAACGCATGATTATATACATATTCATAACAGAATTATACATGCATCATAAATAACATAAACCCATGACATCAATTGCATAAATATTACAACAAACATGATTTAACACACAATTTGACACTTATCTTTGAAATAAAGACACCTAATGTGGGAAAACCTTCCATGTTTATCGCAGCCTTATACCGCATTGTTCGTAAATCTTAACAGTGGCTCACCCCCGAGCTGGGGATAAACTCCACTTGGGTAAGGGTTCCCAACCAAGATAAAGTCTCTCACTCAACAAGAAATCGGTCATAGGTAACTCATTCATAGGTGAATCGATTACAGGAAAGTATGTCAAAGATTCCAATTCACACTGGCAACCTACAGTCTCTCATTCCCACATGCTTGTCCCACCTCAGGAAGTGTACCCCTTCTCTACTCAACAGTCCTTTGGCTCCCCCAATTCCCTTCCAGGGATTTAGCAACATACCAGACAAGAAGTATCAGAGCCTTTTCACTATAGTTTGGCACCTCAGAAAACAATTCCCATCATTTCTCTCACATGGAGAGAATGCAATTTCCCACGGGCCTAAAAACCCCCCTCTTTAGTCCAAAGTTCAACGGGCCTGACAACCCACCTCTTCAGTTTAATCAACATATTGGTCACAGTAAAAATCAAGTTCAATGACAATCATAGTCGACTCTATGCAAGAACAATCGGCTACCACTCACGGCTCGTGATGGTCAAATGATGAAAAATGATAGATAGATACCAGAATGGACTAAGTCCAAACTATTTGACTGGATGTTCCCAACTTGACACTTGTAAAGTTGAGACCTGCCTTCATTCCACAACATGTTCCCAACTTGAAACTTGTCATGTTGAGAACTGCCTCCAGCCACTTGTCCCCTCCTTAGGACTTAGGATATAATAATTTATCCTAACTTTACACCTTTTAAGAAATATTTATATAATATTCCACACTTTATGATTTTAAAGAAATGTTAATATAATATTCCTTTTTGGGTTTAAGCCCCTTTAACCCATCCCCCTTAACCTCATCTAGTGGAGTTATCCCCTCAAACTCTTTTATGTGGTTGGTCTGCCACAGGGTTTCATTTTTCATTAAATTTTCTTGTGATTACATTTACAAACTCAGTATAGAAGTACTGATATTTTGAATCTAGGCTCACCAGCCTCAAAAACATAAAGCTCGCACACTAAACCAATGCATGCAGAACTTCTTGGCTTCACACACTCTTTCTTCAGTGCGCCCCCCTTGCGCCATTACACTCGTGTTTATTACATCATGACTTATATACAAAAGGCTTCTTTGGCCTTCAAAACCCTACGCACTAAGCCAGTGCACGTTGAATCTAGGGTTGTGCTCATTTTCCTTTAGTGCGCCATCCTTTCACACTTACACTTGTGTGTGTTTCATACATTAAGTTGTTTCACTTTCAGTGCACCATTCCTCTATACTTTCACAGGTGTGTGAAAAAACATTAACGATGAGTTGTATCATTTTACAACTGTGTGCACTCCTTGGGTGTAATATTCTCTCTCACTAACTTAATGCGCGCATAACCAAAACAACAAAATTTTCCCATCAACTCACCATCTTATAAGTAAAGTACAGTTACAAATATATGTACAATTTTTGGGTTTAGCCTAGGGGTATTACAAATAATACCCAGAAGATAATTTTTCCCACACAGAAAAGAATAAAGTAAAAATAAGATTCCCAGAGAAGAAGTTGGCCCAGGAAGTTGACTTGAATACTATAAATAAGGATGACGTCTAGCTAATTTGAACACAAACACAACACACTTTCTCACTGAGGGAAAGGTGCACAAGTTTGAGGAGGAAGAGGAGATGCAGAACTGGGGTTTTGGTTATTCTTGGTGGCTACTTTATCTTGTGCACTATCTCTCTAAGGAGGTGTGCTCTTCTTGTATTTTGTTGTTGTTGCAGTTGTGAACACCATAGGTGCGTTAGCCTAGTGCTATGGTTTATATATTGTATGTGGTTCTTGAGAGCTGGTGAATGGTTGGAATTTGTGAACGAAATCTCTCTAAGAAAGGTTGTTCGGTCTTTCCCCCATTTGGGGTTTTCCCAAGATAAATATCTTGTGTTATTTTTTGTCTCTTGTTTATGCTGCTACTACTTAGTACATGATATATATATGTTAATTATAACAAAGTAAAATAAAAATGTAACTCTAATTCTCTATAAATAAGAAAAATCTAACATTGTATCAGAGTTGGTTACCTTCAGAACAATTTGACCACTATAAGGAAGATCGACGTAGCAGTACCTTGCAGCTGTAATACTTTTTCAATCTCATTGAGAATTAGTTCCAAAGGAGTTGGGACTTGTCTTTACATAGAACAATATGCTCTACCCCAGAACACCCCCTAAAACCCTCAGCATGTAGTTTGATGAAGTTTGAAAAACAATTCGAGGTTTTTCAGTACTAGGGTTTCTACCAGCAAAAATGTCAACTAGTACGAGAGTAGATTAGATGAAGCAAAAGCACATAGTACTTTTCATTCTAGAGGAGAATGAGTTATTGGATCAAATGCTACAACTGCAAGGTGATGGGACATTATGCCACACAATGTCATCTTACACATGAAAAAGAGAAAGAATAAGCACAACCAAGAATAACCAAAATAAGAATAAGAATAAGAATAAGGTGATGGGACATTATGCCACACAATGTCATCTTACACATATGTTGAAGAGAAGAAGTCAAAGGATGAAGAATATGTCTTTTATCCACTGGTGCTTCCAAGCACATGATCGAGGAGTAGGAGAAACGATATAAGATAACTCATGCGGGACAGTAACAGCTAAAAATTTAGGTTTGCATATCAGGTTTGATATTTTATATTGTTGCAGTTTAAGTAAGTGTTATAACTAGAATAGCAGTCTTTAGAATTCTATTATTACTATTGTTATCTCTAGTTTAGTAACATTTGAATGTTATTGGCATGATTTGCATATCCGTAAATGTTCATTGTCCGGTATTAATGATGCACATGTTTACAAGATGGAATTGATCTCTTCTAGGAGATGTTGTTATCTTTTGTTTCTTGTTTCAGGAAGGAATGATTGGTCACAACACTGTAAGAGTGTTGAAAAAAAACATTCCTATTATTACACTTTGTTTTGACTCTTGCTCCAGGAAGGCCACGGGTGATAGCTCTAAGAAGGATATATTGTGACAATTGTTCTCGTTCTTGTTTTATTATTATGTTACTCTTGTATGTTGTTTTCCCCTATTGTTTCTCTTGTTCCTGGAAGGTCACAGGTGATATCTCTAAGAGGGATCTATAATGATAGTTGTAGGAGGAAACAAATTAGATGTTCTCTAGAAGAGACATGGATAAGACTATCCAGACATAAGAGCAGTGTACACGACCATACACATCCATGTAATGAAGAAATGAGGATGAAGGACCATAACCTTCTAGTAAGAAGGGCAATTTTGCAGATACATAGTATCTCATATAGAGAGAAATTATAAGGAGTAGAAGCCTCTTAATATGACTATACATATCCCTCTAGTTCAGTTGATCACTCTTTATATCATCAGGAAGATTCAGTAGAGATAGAAGGGCCTACCTAGAATCGTTACAGTGACGAGGAAGAGACTAGCATGGTCCCATGATACTTTGCAGAATGCAACTGGGGATACATATATGTGGCATTGATGAGACATATTATGAGGAGGCGAATATGATTGCACAAGTGGTGAGGCAAGTGGCCCCACCAAATACCATCTCATAAGGAGATAGAGTTTAGAGGGATTCATCCCTCGGGATCCAGTAGGGAGGATCAGCCTCCCCATGACATTTCATAAGAGATCAGACTTTAGAGTAGGTCAACACATGCAAAGGGAGTATATGGCTCCAGAGATTATATAGACTCAAAAGGAGTAAATATTCAAAGGGATCATGTAGACTCAGAGTAAGCCTAATCTCAGAGAGATTCAGTGGCTTAGAGACTTTAATTTAGGAAGTATTCCTCCTCATATTCATATGGAAGAGAGAGACGTCTTTCAGGACTGAAAAAAAGATGCCATGGATTGAGGAAGATAGATCATGGATTCAGAGACTTCTAGGAGATGTGATATCCCCTGGGAGGATTCCTTTGGTTCATTAGATTTTGTTACAGTGACATAGGAGGAAGCCAGTCAAAAGGACTGGGATATAGATCTTTTCTTTAGTTACAAGACCAAAAGGGAAGTCAGTGGTGACTTCCAAGTTGATCTACAATATCAACCATGATACAAATGGAACTATAGAGATGTAAAAAGAATTTGTGGCCAAAATATTCTCCTAGTGAGAAGGAGAAGATTATAATGACACATTTTCTCCAACATCCAGAAGAAGTGTACATACAACAACCACAAGATACATGAGGAGGATTTTCATGTATGTAGATTGAAGAAGGATTTGTACAGGCCTAAACAGGAACCCATGGCATGATATGCCAGATCAGACACTTACTTGATGTTCCCAAGAATGGTTTCCCATTGATCCTATATGTTGATTATTTGTTTCTTATAGGGGATGTGAAGCTCATAGCTGGGTGCAAGTGGGAGCTCGCTTCAGATTTTGAGATGAAGGATCTATGTATGATGCATTACTTCTTGGGACTAGAGGTATGGTAGAGATCAGATGATATTTTCCTTAGCCAAGGACAATATACTGTTGAGATCCTGCAGAGATTCGAGATGATGGGATGCAAGTACATGACCACACCCATGACGATAAATCTGAAGCTTCTCTGTGATTCATATTCAGATTTGGTGGATCCCATGATGTGTAGACAACTGATTGAATCCTTAATGTACCTGGTTAACACCAGGCCGAACATATGTTTTGCAGTGAATTCCTTTAGTAAATACATGGTTGAACCCAAATATGTACATTGGATGGAAGCAAAACATATGTTGATGTACCTATGTGGTATGATTGGATATGGATTGAGATATGTCTCATATGGAGATATGAAGTTGCAGGGTTATACAAAATCTGGCAGGGCAAGGAGTGTAGTAGACCACAAAATCACATCAAGATGTTGCTTCAGACATCATTGGCATTCAGTACAGTAGAGGTAGAGTATATATCAACCAATATTGCAAGTCGTTAAGCAGTGTGGCTTCGAAAGTTTCTTGCAGGACTTCATTCGAGAAATGATGCAGAAGGGACAAGTGAAGCTCTAGTACACATCCACAGATGAGTAGATTGTCGACATTCTCACCTAGATTATGTCCAAGGTGATGGACAAATGAATAGAATTGGGTAGACATTCTCCCAAATTAGTCATGCTTATTTGACCAAGGGAGAATAATAAATTCACTCACAAGATTAGCCATGCTGATTTGGCTAGTGGTGAATGGCCCAGGCACAAAATTTCTTCTACTAGTCACGCTAATTTGACTAGGAGTGAAAAAGACTCAAGGTTCTCTAGAGAAAAGATTTGTATGATACAGAATTTCCACCCTCGTTGAGAGGGAGGTGTTTTTTTTTCTTCTCATGTTGGCTAACCATTATGGCCAAGGGTTCCCTAGATCAGTCATGTGAGGTGGTTGAGGGGGTAATGCAATAAAAGACCTGATGAGAGAAGAAACATCACACACATAGTCATGAGGACTATGGGAGTAGCTTCGTGTTATTGGATGAGACTATAACTATGGTTGATGGAATTGTAGTCGTTGTGTGCTACTAGATGATTATTGCATAGTTATAGAAACATCGACTATGACTATAGCTGATGGCATTGTAGTAGCTTTGTGCTACTAGTTGATTGTTGCATAGTAATAGGGATTGAAAAATATGATTATGGATTATGGAATGGTAGTAGTTATGTGCTACTAGTTGATTGTTGCATAATCATAGAGTGTGACTATGGCTTATGGCATGGTAGTAGTTGTGTGCTACTAGTTGATTGTTTCATAGTCACAGAGATCATAACTATGGGTGATGGCATGGTAGTATATTAGTTCTATCAGTTGATTACTCCATAGTTATGGATACTATTGGATTGCATGGTATTAGTCTTATGACTACTAGTGGATTACAGATCATGACTATGGTTGATGACACGGTAGTATCTTAGTGCTACTAGTTGATTGTTGCATAGTCATGAGACATTATTGGATAGCATGGTAGTAGCTTTGTGATACTAATTGATTTCTATGTAGTTGAGACAATGTAACAATAGTTGTGTTCTACTAGGAGTGGTTGTATACCACTAGATAGTAGTTGTGTGCTACTTTGGATCAACACAATCATGTTCTCCCGGATGGCGTTGTAATAGTTGTGTGCTATTATGGATCAGCAAAATCACCTTCTACTAGTTGATTTCCATGAAGATTACTAGATCACTTTGGGAGTAGTTGTGTGATACTTGATTGCAAAGACTATGACATATGATTTGAGCCACCAATGGAATCGTAGTAGTTGTATGTTACTAGTTAATTGCAGAGTTGTATGGAAAGATACATCTTTCGCTAAGAGAGAGTGTTGATGTTTTGGTAGTTTCGGGAGGAACTTTCCTCTAGAAGACATTTCTTAGATGAAGAGAAGATTCTGGAATTCTAGGAAGGCCGTTAAACAACAAGAAGAATACCCAGAAGAGAATTTGATCCACACAGAAAAGAATAAAGTAAAAATAAGATTCCCAGAGAAGAAGTTGGCCCAGGAAGTTGACTTAAAGACTATAAATAAGGAAGACATCTATCTCATTTGAACCCACACACAACACACACTCTCACTGAGGAAAAGGTGCACGAGTATGAGGAAGAGGAGATGCATAATTGGGGTTTTGGTTATTCTTGGTGGCTACTTTATCTTGCGCGCTATCTCTCTAAGGAGGTCCTTTCTTATTGTATTGTGTTGTTTTTGCTGCAACTATGAGCACTAGAGGTGTGATAGCCTAGTGCTAGGGTTTATATATTGTCTGTGGCTCTTGAGAGCTGGTGAATGGTTGGACTTTTTGAACGAAATTTGTCTAAGAAAGGTTGTTGGGTTATTCCCCCATTTGGGGTTTTCCCAAGATAAATCTCAGGTAATGTTATTTTTTGTCTCTTGTTTATGCTACTTCTAGAACACGAGGGATATGTATATATATATATATATATATATATATATATATATATATATATATATATATATATATGTTAATAACAAAGAGATAAAATAGATTTAGTAACTCTAATGTTAAATGAGAAAAATCTAACGCAATGTCTTCTCTCCTATCCTTCCTGCGATTTGGATTTATCCTTTACCATCAGCGATGACCTAACTCTAGATGATAGAGCAGCAAGAATAAGTGTCAACTACCTTGACTAAATTTTGTGATAAATTGGCGATCATCATCACATCAGGGAGTGTGACTAACATTGTCCTCCTTTGACTCTATAGGTTTGAAGATTACACCATTTTTGGGATACATGGTGCTTATCTGAAATGATATTCTTAGGTATCTTGTGAATGTATAGTTTCCTTATAAAGAAACGTGCCACATCTGTGACATCATAAGTGTCTTTGAATAGAATAAAATGATACCTCTTGGTCAACTTATCAACTAAAAAAAGAATGGCATTGTACTCCGTTATGGTGATACCACAATCCATATAAATGGCCACCCTTGGATATAGCGGAACATTGTGGCAGGGAATTTTTAGGTGATGAGAGTTGCTTAACCTTCGACACTCCAAGACTTAAGCGATGAAATGGATACATCAGCCTTCGTTGGCCAGCGTCCGCGCTCCTCCCGAACACGACCGCTCTCCCTCACCAGGACCTTCTTTTCACCTGGCCCGGAGAACTCAATGGTTCTTCTATCTTCCCTCGGAAGATCTTCACCCCACAGGTTCTCTGGCCGAGCAGAGTTTAGCAATTGAATACCTACGTTGGGATCCCGAGAATCGATGTCGATCTTTCTACGCTCTCTTGAGATTTTTTGCGCACTTCGCGGTTTGGCGTCCGGTACTATGCCTTGATTAGCCTCGAGATCCGAAGCGTCGAGGATACCGTGCTCATTGATCGTCACCTCTCGTATCTCGCCACTCCGCGAGGCCAATTGCTTGCCCTTCAACTCCCAAGACCCGGTGTCCCGATATCACCTACCACGTCGTCCGACTGTTTACTGTACGCAGGGATGCGTCGAGACCGTTTCGCCGATGCAGATTTTCCATATCCAAAGTAGGAATCGCGCCTCGCGAACTCCTGATGCGTCGACCCACGAATAGAACTAATGTCCTACGTAATCGATCGAAGCGGCTCCTATTCAGAGAATGAGCTTGGGACTTCTTTTTCAACGCCTTTGTAGGCTTCGCATTCGCGTTCATTGCCTTGCATAATCCTCAACCAAAATTGGTATTTTCCTTTATGAACCCATTTCGCCAACACAGCAGCTTGGATTGCTCAATGCTTCTCTACCAACGCCCTTCAAGCGCTTGATTTCATACTCTGATCTTGACAGCTGAATTCCGCAGGGAAGGTTCGCATAAACTCCTTGCGGCAGATGCTGGCGCGATAAGTGTTGAAAACTTGACCCTGGCCTCCCTAGCGAGATGCGATTCCCTTGTTGATGCGGCTCAAATTAACGTACGCACATGCCTTACGCACCAGGATGTATCATTGCCGGGAACTTTAGAACAAGCTTTCTCTCGCCAGACCATATGATCCGCATTCCATGGAATAAATTCATTGCACTCGCGGGAATTCTGATTCGAGGATAGAGAAATAATTAGAAACTAACTCCTTGTTCTCCACGGTTCCGCTGACCATGAAATTCGCTTACATCCATATAAAATCCGATGCATGACAGAAAGCAAACCTTCATAAGCATAATATCAACAATGCGGGAACAACCGACCATGGGAATTGAATCAGGCTTTCAGCCTATTAATTCCAGTAATGCGTATGGAGGTTCTTCATACGCTACCCTTGCTCTCCTTAAGGCCGCTGATCCGTTACAATGTAAAAGGAGGGTGTCTATATCCGGAACCCTCTTGAGATCCTAAACTATCAATCTGAAATAAATGTTCCTCCGCACGTCATTCTATTATTCCTCATCTACCACCTAAGGCGTGGGCTATCAGCTCAAAGGTCCATTTTACACTGCTCTAAATTATCATCAATTCAGGCACGTTAATGTTTTGCAAACATTATCAAAACGCAAAATAATTTTATGGCGGCTTTGTCCAATTTGTCTTCAGCCTCGATGTGTTGGCTGGCTTGGCGTGTTGTAGATGCTCGCATCATACTCCCTAAACGAAATTTTCGTAGATACATGTCCATGGCTTTCTGCCACCGATCTGTCATGTTTTTGGATAACTTATTTTGTCTCCGGTAGCATCCTCTGGGTGGATTGCGCTTCACCCGGATGCTCAAAATCTTTGCTTCGTCTGGTTTCTTACCAAAGCATCGATATCATGTGAGACACCGCTCTCTTGGCTAGCTACGCGTTTGATTGATGGATTCCGGTTTCATCATTTTATACCGACCATTATGGATATAAAGTCTACGTTGAATATTGGAGATATCCTGATGTCATCCGAAAACTCAATCTCGTATGCGTTTTCTCCAAATTTCTTTATGACCTTGCGTGGTCTGATTTTCTTCATTTTTCAGTTTATTGTATGTTCCTCTCCAGAACCTTTCCTTCCTCAAATGTGCGAAAACAAGATCCCCAGCAAATGGGATTGTCTCGTCGACTGCTGCTTATACTCTTCCAGTTGACCACCGATCGGCCCTTCCGCTATTTGTGAAGTTCGCATCCTCAATGAATTCCTGCGCTAGCACTGGTCCGCGACTGTTCACTCGAGTTCAAAGCCCTGCGGTTGTTCCGTATATAATCTGAAATGGACTTTTACCTATACTCCGATTCATTGAATCGTTGTATGCATGAACTTCTGCACAATGGCAGTATATTTATCCACGGTTGCTATGATGTTCTATCACGGGCTTCTCGAGTAGTCTACAAGACTATTAGGCACCACCTCGATACATTCAGATCTATCTACATGTAGGTAAACTGGGCAAAACCAAAGTTAGTTCTTAGATTCTTCCATAGCGTTCTCCAAAATGACCTATGAATTTGGTATCCATCAGGACTATGCTTCGGCAATCCATGCAATCTAACAATATCTTTGAAAAACAAGTTCCCGATGTGGGTCGCATCATTTGGTCTTTGACATGGAATAAAATGTACATCTTAGAAAAACTGTCTACCACCACAAAGATAGAATCAACTCTTCTGCATGTTCTTGGCAAACCTAAAACAAAATCCATAGGTATACTCCATGGCCTCTCTCCAGTATGGAGTAATGAAATTTGATAAAACACCATATTTCGCCCTTCTAATGACGACAAATTCTACACTTTGTCAGCAACCTCGACATCGCTGCATGCCGGCCAAAATCTGATTAAATCAACTGCGGTAACATTTGATAAAGTGTTTACTTCGGCCCCGGCTGTGTGTTTTTCGCTTCCACCGGAAATTTACCTCATGGAAATTCCAGATACCGCGATTGATTGCCTCAATGACCAACTAAGGATCGCGAAATCATCATAGGCTCGATCTTTTTTTGCTGAGAACTGCGTTCTTGCTTTTCCGCTTTCATGCCTCTCTGAAATCTGCGCCGCGCGCGCTCCTTAATACCAGGTTTTCAAAACCCAATGTTACATTCCGGGAATACTGCAGCGATAAACATTTCTGCTCTGAAAGCGTAAATGCTGTTAGAAGTTCACAGAAATATGTTAATCACAAAGTGAAATTCACTCTACCCATTTGCATGTTTTACGGATAATATCTATTGACTCTGAAGCTGCAGTAGCGTTGCTCAATTTGTACAATACAAATTCTTTGGGATCGGTGTGCGCCTCCATGCTTTAAAAGTATGATGATGTAAGAATTCTTTATCATACATGGGTATTTCAGCTTTAGCCATCAGGCTTCTCGGCGAAATGATTAGCTTTTGTCACATCGACTTGGAGACCGCTCTATGGCATACTAAAACGCATCACATTCGCTTGGATATATTGAGAGATCGAAACCTGCTCTTGGTTGCTCTGTGGTCTTTACAAAACAGCAGTTGAAGCTCCTCGACCCTCTGCTGTGGGTGAAAATCTTATGCAGCCTGCTTCACTATATCCATCGTTTGAGTGAATTCCGGCACGAAATTCACGATATAAATTTTGTAATGTGAGAAACTATAGCCAAACCATGGAAAATCCTCTTAGAAACATTTATCGGTGATGGCCAGTTCTTAATCACTGCTTCACGTGCTGCGGATCCATCTTTAACTCATTTCACGAAACCGGCAAAGAGCCAAAATAAATGAGCTGTCTTCGTGAAGGAACATTTCTTCGCGTGACGACCAACTGACTTCTCCTACTCTGATCTTCTCATCGTGGCAAATAACAGATGTTGTACATTTTATGCTGAAGATCGTATATCATCCGATATCACCTTCCAAACTTCGGTGAAGACTCCCTCGGGACCAATTCATCGATCCTCATGAATGTGCTTTCGGTGCGATGCGATCAAATAGGTAGCGCCAATGACCATTAAATTACAAACCTTTGGTGTCTTGAATGTTGTCTTCATTCATCGCTACCTCATGCGAATCGATGATATCCGGCACCAGAATCTATTTTGAAAATGAATTTACCCCTCGAACCAGTCATGGGATCATCTACATTCTCAGTGAAATCGTGCGGTGGTTATCTTGTTAGTATTATAAAGGGTCGTACATTCACCATCCTCCATCTTTCTTGGGACGATGCTCCGGACAGCAGCACGGACTGAGTTTTCTCGACCGTTCCTTTATCCAATAACTTTCTGGACGCGGTTCTTAACCTCCTCATTCTCACCATTGGCGTCAAATCGTACAGCGACTTTATTAAATTAAACTTTCTCTGGTATGAGGTGATGACTCACGCTCCTCATCGATGGCAATGAGCGGGTGGTTAGTCACGATGATATCCCGATTGAACTCTCGGCGGGTTTCAGACCTCAACTGAAGTAAATTAGATCCCTCTCTTTTTGCTTTCGTCGGGGACAATTCGGTTTCGACCACAAGATATTATTGGATCTTCCATTCTTCTCCATCTGCGTGAAGCTCCTTCCCTCATGAAATTGTGTTTAGCACTTCGGCTTCACTTCTTTATCAACATGAGGAAGAAACTTATGGATTCTCCCATCCTTCTCAAAGTGCATATTATTTCATTCTCCCATCGCGGAACCACATTTACGTCATATTACCATGGTCTACCGACAATATATGACATACATCCATCAGAATAACATCGCATAAAATATTATCGTGATAATTCCCAATTTTAAACTCAACTAAACTTGTTTGGTATTGCCACCAGTGTCCTTTTTGTAGCCCGCGAGGACTTTATATGGATACCGGGTGTTTGGCCAGTCGTCTCCGACTCTAACTTCTCCACCATCTCGGTTGAAACAAGATTATCGGTGTTTCCGTTGTCCACAATGACGCTTGCATTTTAAACGTCGCCAGGTGCAGCCGTTCTGAACGATCTGCTCCTAAATGTGAGCTCTTACCTCCTTCTCGGGTGTCAAAATAACCTTATGCATCCCAAGCGACCTTCCGTTATTTGCATCTTCTGACTCAGCATCAAGACTCTGCACCTCAGTGATGTGGGTTTCTAATCATCCTTCAACTTTTCCGCCGGACCTCAAATGACTTGTGCCCGGTACTTCCACATGTAAAACGTGATTGCTCCTCCTCTTCCTCTACCTCGACCTCTAATACGAGGAAGAGTGTTTGCATCAACAAAATCCTGTTGATCATTCTAACATCTCTCGGGTTCAACATGGTTGCCCTTTGTTGTGAGGTTACTCTTTCAACCTACCACGGGGTTTGCTTAGTCCTTGAATTTTGGAATTTCTCACAGGCAATAGCGCGCCTGCGGTGACTCTACGCCTAGCCACCGGTCCTTGCTTCATTTCGAAACCGGTTCCAGGATCCATCACGTTTTATCCTCAAACGGATGGTTGCCATGCTCAATTCATCGAGATGTTGTACCTCAATCCATTAAATTATGCGGCAACTTTCTCTTCGCCAGCTCTTTCGATGACACCGGATATTGGGCTTGTAGAACTTCGGTGTACTCCTTCACTATCATCAACTCCTGTCTCAGGTTCTGCATTCACGTGAACTGTGTGATTTTATAATCTCTCGGGATGAACTTCACCATCATCTTCGTCATTCGATCGACTTTTGATCGCGCGCTGCGTATCCCTTCTCATCATGGCTCGGTCCACCATAATGTTGCATGTCCTTTCAAATTATTATGGCATTGTGCTTGACCCAATATTGTCCTCTTGATATCTTCCGTGTCCAGTATTTAGGTGTTAAGAGCTTCGGATCCAGTCCGACTATTACGCATCCGGTTTTCCCTCATATCTTGGAATATCCATTTCGCCATACATCATGCGATGGCTTTGATCCTTCTCGGTTGATGCATCCCTACTGTTGTGACTTCTTACGCGTATCCGACTTCCATCTTCGCCAGATCGCAGATCCACCGGCCAGCGTCTTTAATGCTGTCTCCATATCCGCAAGACGCTTTCGAGAATCTCATCGCTCCATTTCCACGGTTTCTGTCGGCGCTTGCCTCTTCTTCTCACCTCCACCTGTCCTGCAGGTGCAGGCGTTATCTCTCCCATGCAGGCGACATGATGAAATCTTATTTCTCTCTCTCTTACAGAAAGAAAGAGTCTTCACAGCTCACGGTACCACTCGGCGACAGCGTCAGCATTCCTCGAGCATGGCTGCTCTCCTCACCGGGACCTTCTTTCTCTCGGCAGAAGAATTCAGCAGTTCGCTGTATTCCTCTCGAAGATCTGCTCCCCACGGGTTCTCTTGATACCAGCGACTTCGCGAGTTCAACAATTGAATACCTGGTTGGATCCCGAGAATCCGGTGTCGCGATCTTTTCTCCTCGGGGAATTTTGCCTTTTCGGCGGTTTTGGTGATCCTGACACTATGCGCCGGGATTTAACCTCCGAGATCCAAAGCGCTGAGATGCCAACAACTCGTGATCACCGATATTAATACGTCCTCGCTTTTCGGTAAATCTCCGACCCTTCAACTCACAGCGATTTCGATGTCCCGAGATCGCCTGCCAAGTTACTCGACTATGGCTCACACTATACACGAAACCGTCAGGACTTCGCTTCTCGAGATCTCGCGTTTTCTTTTACGCAAAGTAGGAATCTTACCTCGCGAACTCCCGATGCGTCGACTCACGAATAGAACTAATGTTCCTCACAACCCCGATTGATGGCTCCTATTCAAATGAGCTTGGAACTTCTTTATGCCTGCACTGTAGGCTTTACGTCCACTCTCCTCCTTGCACAATCCTCGAACAAGAAATTGTTTCCTTTGCTGAACCATTTCATGACTGTGACTTCCCGTTAACCTTCTGGTATGCATGTTTCTCTCCAGCGCCCTTCAATAACCCGAAGGCCTATCCCTCGACTTGACAACTTCAATTCCGGGGAAGAAGTTCTTGCATCGCTCCTTCGCGTCAATTCTTTTAACCAGCTAAGTGTTGAAACCGACCCTGCGCCTCTGCCGATATTTCAGTCGGTGAATCTGCTTCGAGTCTTTCCCGGCTGCGCGCCGTACGCGACTCGATAAAATTGTACTTCGAGAACTTAGAACAAAGCTTTCTCTCCTTGAACCACCGCGATCCACGCGCCTCCTTGCGGACAAATTCAATGCCACTCATGCGGGGAATTCTGCGGTTGGGGATAGAAACAATTGAAACTAACTCCTTGTTCTGTGGACTTCGCCAACCTTGAAATCACATACATGACATATAAAAGCAAATGTATGACAAAACAACCTTCATAAGCATAATATCAACAATACCCAGAACAAGCGACCATGGAATTGAATCGAAGCTTTCTTCTGTGAATTCAATGTTTGTACATGGAGGTTCTTCATACACTTTTCTACTCTTCTCTCCTAAATGTTCTCAATGATAATCCAGAATAATAATACAATGTACAAGGAGGGTGTTTATATTCTGTTTTCCCTCTCGAGATCTAAACTATCAAATCTAGAAATAAATGTTCTATCTACTTACATTAATTCTATTAAATGCTTCATCTACCTAAGGGCTGATGAGCTATCCTCTCAAGGTCCATTTACACTATACAAGTGCACCTCATCAAATCAATACATTAATGTTTGCACAACAATATCAAGGTGCTTTTCAAAAGTTTATGTTGGCTTGTCCATTTGTCTTCCGCTTCGATGTCTTTGGCTTTCAAACGGCGTGTTGTAGTTATGTATATCATTTCATTACCTACCAAAAATAGCTTCGCGTACACAAAATAAAACCTTTAAAATTTAAAATCGGTATCACGGCGATGGATTTGTGTTCCTTGTATGGTAGTTGATTCACATTTATTGTTTATGGTCACATAGTCATGTTTTCATACATTGTGAATGCATAGGTGGAATTGCTTTGGAATATTTTCATATACAATGTCATGTCGTAGTTTTTACATGTCATGAAAGAGCTCTGATCATACCCTTGATTATATATCTTGAGGGTGCACAAGTTAGACTAATGTAGGAGTGTGCATGATGACATTTATCCTCTCCCATTATACATCATGAAAAAAAACATATAACCAATATGTGTTTATTTTTTTATAGTGCATTCATCATTGTTGTACAAATAAAACTTTCTTTGGAGAAAGATCCATATAGTGGTAGGTGATATATATACCCATCATTATGGGAAATAAAACTTGCAATGATAAGCTCATGGGAAAAATACAAAATGTGAAACATGGACATTAATGAAATAATAATGTAATGGTCACATGGAAAAACAATGACTCTTTATTGGGAGCACTCTAAATAAAAATTTGTTTGGAGAAATATCAATACAACGACATGTGACATATATAGTCGATCATCATGGAAAATAAAAATTACAATGATAAGTTCTTTGGAAAAAAACACAAAATGTGAAGCATGGACTTTAATGAAATAATAATATGAAGAGTAATGTGATGCTCACATGACAAAACAACAACTTTTTGTTCAGGAGAGATTGATTGAAAATTTAAAGAATTTATGTTACTCACACTATATCTATTTCAAACGTTTCATTTTTGGTAGCATAGTTTTGATGTTATATGTTGTTCTTGTATGGTTGGAACTACTTTGGGATACATGAGAATATAATGCCATCCTAATCATTAGTTGTACACACACATTATAAGAAGGCTCCTAGCTATGAATTTGTTATTTACTCTCCAAGTGAGATAAATGTAACAACACACTCGAGGGCATTTATCCTTTCCCCTTGTACACCATGAAAAAAGCATGATGAATAAAAGATAGAATTTATTTTGTTTATAGAACATGTGATATTTAGAATAAGATAATAATATTCTAAACAAAGTGATATTTTCTTAGCATAAAAATAATGGTGACTCTTTGCCTGGAGGAGCCTAAACTTATCCACTAGTTATAAATTTAATTAATGAAAAGAAGTCATTCCATTAACTATACACATTGTGAAATTTACATGGACGTTGTAATTATAATCTAGCCATTATCTCTTCTATCAAATCATTATACAATCCATATCAACAAATTGAATATTCGTTCATTTTGATGAATCTAACTCAACCTAAAATGCATCTTTAATAAATAAAATATTGATTTTGTAGTTATCTATTATTGCAACAATGAAGTAACAGTACATTTTGCAAACCTATATTCATTACTCACGAAATAGTCAAGTTATTATCGCACGTGGGATGGAATGCATCGAGAATGTAGAATCACACTAAAAATATAGTTATCATCTTGACAAGAACTGTGAGCTCAAAAAAAATAACTATATCATTAAAAACCCATATGTTTTCATCAAAACACACAAGAAAAGATCCCTAAATTGAAAAGTGTTGCTAATAATAGCACCAAGCTCTTTTAGTTAAAATTACAACTTTTGCAATAGCCTTTAAAAGTTGTAATTTTGTGAAGATATTAAAATAAATCCTTAGATTGAGGAGGTGGTGCTTCTACTAATTGTAACTTTATTTTGGGGTTAAAATTACAATTTTGCAACCATGGACTTAAAAGTCTACTAAAATCTTCAAGTGAACCTCCAAATTAAAAATAAGTATTAATATAACATTATAAAATTAAAAAAGAATGGCAGTGGAATTACAACATTTTTTTAACCATGGCCTTAAAAACCTATAACTTTACGAAAATAATCTTAAAACCAACCCATTAATTGAAAAGATGCACTTGCCCACAACACCCTTTTCATTTTTTAATTTAAAAAATAGATGGTTAAAAGAGTACATATATGATAATATGGCAATTGGTGTTACAAACATAATACTAAATAACCCATGGTTGGTGCTGCAAGTATCTTCTTTATTTATTTTTTTCATACAAGGGTATTACTACTTTTCTGAATCCATGGCCTTAAAAACAAGTAATGTTGCGAACAAAGGCAACAAAATCAACCTCTAAATGAAGTGGTGTCATAAAGTAACATTCATTTTGGCAGAAAGTTCAACCATTTTAAAACCACAACCTTTAAAATTCAGTACCAATGCAAATAAAACCTTACAACCAACCCTCTAATCGAAAATTGGTGCTATTGGTAACACCTAATTGTTTTAGGAAGTTACAATTACAAGAATTTTAAAACCATAATATTAAAAAACTATACTATTGTGAACAAAGGCAAACTCAATCCACTCAAATCAAAATGTTGTTATTAATAGCACTTTTTTTAATTAGATTAAAATTTTAATATTTTAAATATAGATATATTTTTCAAATATTTTTCATAATATTTTAAAATCTTAATAAAATAATTTTTTAACAATTTTGTGAAAAAATATTTAAAAATATATATAATTTAAAAGAAAAAGGTATAAATATTAAAAATTAATATAAAAAACATTTCTAAAATAAATTTAAAATAAATTAAAAAATTAAAAAATTAAAAAAATTAAAAAACTAGACCATTAAGAATGTAATTATCCATTCTTGTTTAAATCCCATGTATGCATGTTTCATACTTTAATCTATCTTAAATATGAAAACATGCAAAGAAGACTATGAAAATATTTTAATATTCAACATGGTTAATATTTAAATCCTTTAAAACATTAAAATAATTGTTCCTTATCATTTTTGAATTTTTAATTTTTTTTTTTTTTTTATGTTGAAAAATTTAGGATAATTTAGTTGTTAATCAATAATGAGGATAATTAACATTGATTATTGTCCATAAATGTAAGTCTTGTCAATATTATTGAAATAAAACCATATTATCTAAAATAATTTAATTTAAGAGCGTGTAAAATGTGATCCAATAAATAATAAAGACAAACAATATTGATCATTGTCCATAAATATAAATAAACTTGTCAATATTATTAAAATAAAACCATACTATCTAGAATAAAGACAAACAATATTGATTATTGTCCATAAATATAAATAAACTTGTCAATATTATTAAAATAAAACCATACTATCTAGAATATATTTTATTATTAAAGAGCATTGATCAATAAATGTAGAGCTTTTATGGAATAAAAAACTTTAGATTATATTCAAAACCATGCTTAACAAAGATGTATATCAATTTTATTTATTTTATTAATTATTTTATATATTTTAAAATATTTAAATATTAAATGTTTTTTGAAATATTTAAATATTAATATTTAAAAATATGACAACATATTGTATAATTTTTATTTTTATTTTTATTTTTTGTGAATTTTATGTGTTTTTAAATTCTATATTGTATTTTTAATATCAAAGTATAAAAATTTATAAAATGGATCTATGTTTTTTCTCAAAAAATATCCAAAGTATAAAAATTTATAAAATGGATCTATGTTTTTTTTTTTTTTTTTTTTTTTTTTTTTTTTTTTTTTTTTTTTTTTTTTTAAAATTTCATTAAAAAAATTACACAATCACCTATTTTAAAGGTTGTTTTCATGCTTTAAAGGGAGCCTAATCACCCAAAACTCAAAATATGTGGCGTTGATTACAATCAACTATTTAAATTTTTTCCATGCTTTGAGAGGGGGTGTAATCACCCTCATGTAAAGGGTATTTGAATACTTCCTTGTTTGTTATTTATTTTTATTTTTGTTCGTTCGTTATTTTTTATTTTTATTTAGTTTTATTTTATTTGTTTGTTTGTTATTTATTTTTATTTTAGTTTTAAGAAATTATAATTTCATTATCGATTATATTAATTAATCAACAATATAATAATAATAATATTTATTATTTATTATGAAATTTGATTGATTGATTATTTGTATTATATTTTACATTTTATTCATTGGAAAATCTTGTTCATTTGTCATAATTGTAATATTGCTTACATCACTTGATTGATGTAGTTGTAATAATAACACTTTTCATTGAATGTAAGTTGTGGTGGTACCTAATGTCCACTTTGCATGCATGTCCATTGAGTGACATTTTCTATATTTACTAATCTAAAATTGAAAAATACAATAATAAAAACTAAAAGCTATAATGAATTGAAAAATCCTTATTAAATTCATTCCTTATAATTATTATTAAAATTGAAAAATATTTGAAAAAACAATGATTAAAACTAAAATTATAAGGACCATGCAAAATCCCTAGTGAATTCATTCCTTGTAACTATTATTTAATTATTTCATTATTCATTCTTACAACTACTATTTGATTTGTAATTATCAACTAGGCTGTTCTCTCATTCAAAGGCATTAGTGTATTTATTATCCTTTAGACATATAGGAGTATTACAACTACTATTTAATTATTCCATTCCTTGCAACTACTATTTGATTATTAATTATCAATCAATGACTACCACTCTCATTCAAAGGCATTAGGAGTATTACAACTACTATTTAATTATTCCATTCCTTGCAACTACTATTTGATTATTAATTATCAATCAATGACTACCACTCTCATTCAAAGGCATTAGTGTGCTTATTATCCTTTACACATATAGGAGTAAGCCACAAAGACAAATTACATTTTTTTTTGGCAGGTTATAAATCATGGTTTGCAGGTATGATTATGTATACAAAGTCATTTAAAAGAAAAAGTTGATGTTTTATTATTTTTCTAAATTTACATTAATATCTTTCATTATATAATTGTTTCCAACAAAAAATTTCAAATATTGCACATCATTAGTAATGTGAAGATTCAACATTTTCACCACATTATATATTTTAATAAATTAAGGTTTGCATAAAAATATATGTGGATTAATGAAATCTTAATCATTTATAATTTATTAAATACTTTTATAATTAAAATTGATATTTTTAGTGAAAATTGGACCAATTTTAATATGTTTTTTGTAAATAAAAGTGGATTCTTATATTAATAACATCTGTAAGCTGTACAATGAAGTGTGGTCACTTGTTACGTCAGAGGGAAACTAGAGCAGGGTGTATGGATGCTCCAAGGGTTGACACATCCTGCATATGTTGAAATTGTTTGAAGACAAAATGACCTAAGAGATTATATACATCTAGCTACATGAACAAGGTGTATAGACACTATTAGGGTGGCCTCCTAAGACCATCTATGAAAAAACTATATGCACATTTACATGCAGGGGTGGCCTCTATGACAATCTAGTGTTTGAAATACTATATGAACATGGGAGATTTGTAATATTGTATTAGGCAAAAGTTTAAAGGATTGATTTTCTTGTTTTTACGTTATTACTCAATTGCAATAATTCTTGAATATCATATGCCTAAATAGTAATTCTTATTCCCCAAGGGGATTCCAAAGTATAAAAATGACCACATTTGAAATGTTTATATCTAAAGGATTTTATCATGACACTACCAGATTTTATTGGACTTAGATAGATTAATTTCCAAATCCACTAAGATTTGTGAGGCCAAAAAAATAAAAAATAAAAAACATCACTTTTTGAAGTTGCATAGAAAAAGGTGAGTTGATAGATATTATCATTCACAAAGAATAAAATGCATCTCACGATGCAAACATATTTTATCATGCAAGTTTTTTTGTGCATTTTCTTAAATTTTTAGCATTTTTTTATGTTTCACTATCCTAGGTACAATTGCAAGATATTTTATAACCTTTATAACCTTGTCTAGTCTTAGAAAGTTATTGAAGATCAAAAATGCATAAACGAAGGAAAAATAATCAAAAGAAATAGTAACATTGAAACTTTTTTTTTTACATGGAAGTACACAACGCACAAAAATGAAATCAAAGTAATAGATTGCTTATATTCCAATGCAGGTATATCCTTTCTATTTATTATTTGTAGAAGCATTCACTAAACTATATGTGAATGAACGAATGCTAAATGTGAAACCTTGAGATGGGGAAAGGGAAAGCATGAAATATTTAGAAAACATATAGATTAATAACAATGAGTTGTCAAAATATGTTTAGATAATGGCCTAAAAGTGTCTAGATGCAAATGGCCTACTGATCACATAGGCTTCAACTAGGCTAAAGGAAGTTGAAATATTTGGCTTTGGATTCTGGCTCAAATATCATAAAGAATATTTGATGCCCTTATTCGATGGATACTATATACATGCAACTACATATAATTGATATGTGGAGCCTATGCCCTAGAGATAGACCTAAATATCAAAGAAGAGAACAATGAATTGAATATTTGGTTAATCTTGATTCCTTATGGACTAGAAGTTTTAATATTGCTTAAATAAATATGCAAATATTGGAGAGAGCCATTATTTATAGTACAAATGAATTTGGTGTGCATCCATAGCTATGCTGTGTGCAAGAATTGGAAAATGTTATAGAACTACACAATTACCTAATGGTCTTCCTTCTTGTAGTCGATGTCCTGGACTATAACTTTTTTTCCAACTTGAGAGAGCACTAAAGGATTATAATGGGTGTTGTTTTAGAACATTAACTATCTCTTTCCCATTTGAAACACTATAAATTTCATATAAGCATGAAACCTCCACCTTTGCATTTTTATTATTTGCTTATGGTTTCATGGTTTTGATGAATGTGTAGGTTACCAACTTGATGAAATTTTTCAAAATTTGCAAGTAAAGGACTATGCTCAATGGATGAGGGCATATGGATTTACAAAGAGTTAATTTATTTCTTACTTCATCTACAAATTTCCATGACTTCAAACTCATGGGAAGCCATTGAAACAAAATCTCAATATCTTGATATATATCTCTAAGCTTCTTGGCGGCCATACCAAACTCACCACTGGAACACTATAAATTTCATATAAAACGCCATTCTCCACCTTTGCATTTTTATTGTTATGGTTTTTCATGGTTTTGATGAATGTGTAGGTTACCAACTTGATGAAATTTTTCAAAATTTGCAAGTAAAGGACTATGCTCAATGGAATACGGCATATGGATTTACAAAGAGTTAATTTATTTCTTACTTCATCTACAAATTTCCATGACTTCAAACTCATGGGAAGCCATTGAAACAAAATCTCAATATTTTGATATATCTCTCTAAGCTTCTTGGTGGCCATACCAAACTCACCACTGGAGCTTCAAACATATACTTCATCACAATTTCCATCCAAGCATAGAATTCCATGTTTGTTGGGGTTTATTTTTCTTTGGTTGGTGCTTTCAAGGGTGAGATCCCATGGCCTTATGCATTACCAAGTAGACATGTTCTTTCATTTTGAGTTTTTTTGTTTGTTTTTTTCTATTTCTTTCTTTAAGAATTATTATCAAAATTATCAAGATTGATTACATGATTGTCCTATGAGTTATACTATCGAGGATTAAATATTGAAAAAACAAATTTTGTTTCCAACTCTTTGTTGGGATTTCTTAGGAAGTGCATATTCAGCTCTCTTTTTTAGAACAAACAAGTTGACTTTTGTTTTTCTTGTAGATGGCATCTTCAACCCTCTATTTGAGAATTTAAGAAAACAAAAACATGAATTTCGAGAAATCACATGATTGAATAATAAGTCCATTTTCAACCTTGCATCTTTGTTGAAGGATGGTTTTGCATTTGTTCTTTTCATATATGTAAGTATTCATTGTCCTTCACATAATTCTAGTTTGAAATCAATGAGAAGAGAGGTAAGTGATTGAATTATTAGTGTGTTATAATTTTGAGATCATTTCAAAGGTTGTTGTAAATGCTACAATGAAAGGATTATATCCATGAATACTCACAGTTGTTTGGTCGATTGAAAGTTCATATTGCAGGAAGAATGGTATTGGATATGTGAATGAGTATAATTCCATAATGAATATTGGGTGCTACCACATGCAAAAGCTATACATTATGAGAAGAATCTTATAAATGTGAAATCTAATTTCTGTACAAAATAGATTTGAAACAAAATATTTTTTAATTGAAATTATTATGATGATATCTCATGGAAAATGAAAGTATATGATACAAGTGAGAGGTTGGGTTTGTCTAGGAAGGAAAAATGTTGATGAAGTTGAAAAGCGTAAACACAATGCCACTATAGTGACACTATAGCCCTATGATACGTCTTGATCATCGTTGAGATGTGATATGCTATGTTAGAGAAAGCCATAGGGATGCCTTGGTTGTAAGACTATGTAAGTCTCTATATCCTTCCTATGTGAGGAAGCCTTAGAAAATAATGGATCACTAGAGGGATTGTGTAGCAGCAAAGGGACTGTGTGAGCCTGGAGAGTGAGTGACTGCAATGAAGATGAGACCTGAATGAATCTATTGTGAGAGATTCATGTTAAATTCTAGATAGGATCATGAGTGCATTGGGTGTGTCCGAGAAAATAGTGAGATGAATGTTATCCGTGGAAACCATATGGATCAAATACATATTTATAAAAATAAGTATTGAGATGAATTACATACTTTATTTTGTGTTGTGAATATATATATTTCATCTATGAACTTAAAATAGATAGATTGAAATGCATATTGATGAAAAATTTTATGCATAGAAATGGCTATGATAAATGCTTATTTTGATGGTTGTTGTAGGAAAACATTGGAATGTTGTGTACCAAGACAGTCGAGAGGATGGCATAGTAGGTACAACTAAAATAATAAATACATAAACATCGTTGTAGTAAAACAACAATGAGGACGATGTTATTCA
>SNQJ01S0144242.1:28082-44518 GCA_010110895.2 Picea sitchensis
TTTTGTCATGTGAGCATCACATTACTCTTCATATTATTATTTCATTAAAGTCCATGCTTCACATTTTGTGTTTTTTTCCAGGAACTTATCATTGTAATTTTTATTTTCCATGATGATGGACTATATATGTCACATGTCGTTGTATTGATATTTCTCCAAACAATTTTTTATTTAGAGTGTCCCCAATAAAGAGTCATTGTTTTTCCATGTGACCATTACATTATTATTTCATTAATGTCCACGTTTCACATTTTGTATTTTTCCCATGAGCTTATCATTGCAAGTTTTATTTCCCATAATGATGGGGTATATATATCACCTACCACTATATGGATCTTTCTCCAAAGAAAGTTTTATTTGTACAACAATGATGAATGCACTATAAACAAATAAACACATATTGGTTATATGTTTTTTTCATGATGTATAATGGGAGAGGATAAATGCCATCGTGCACACTCCTACATCAGTCTAACTTGTGCACCAGATATAATCAAGGGTATGATCGGAGCTCTTTCATGACATGTAACAACTACGGCATGACATTGGATATGCAAATATTCCAAAGAAATTCCACCTATGTATTCACAATGTATGAAAACATGACTATGTGACCATAAACAATAAATGTGAAGCAACTACCATACAAGGAACACAAATTTTCAACTATCACACGAGTTAACATTTTTAAAATTTTTAAAGGTTTTTATTTGTGTGTGTGTGTGCATGCGTGAAGCTATTTTTTTTTGGGTAGGCATGAAGCATGATGTAGTCCATTTCATCGCTAAGTGTCTTGAGTGTCAGGAAGCGAAGGCTGATCCTCATCACCTGAAAGGTCTCCTACAATCACACAATGTTCATATGTCCAAGGGGGTAGTCATTTATATGGATTTCGTTGTGGTATTTCCACTCACATCGTAGAGGCACAATGCCATTCTTTTTTATAGTTGATAAGTTGACCAAGAGTTCTCATTTTATTTTATTCAAAGACACTTATGATGTCGCAGATGTGGCGTTTGTTTTTATAAGTGAAATTATACATGTGCATGGGCTACCTAAGAATATCATTTCAGATAAGGACCGTGTATCCTCCAAAATCGTGTATCCTTCGAAACCTAGAGTCATGGGAGGACAATGTTAGGTCACACTCCCCTAGACGTGTGACGATGACTGCCAATTTACTGCTAGGGAATCTTGGTCAAGGTAGTTGAAACTTATTCTTACAGGTTCTATCTAGAGTTAGGTCAATATTGTTGATGGTAAAGGATAGTTCAACAGAGGAAGGATAGGGAGAGAAGACACAAGTGTTAGATTTTTCTTATTTATAGAACATTAGAGTTACCAACGTTCTTTTACTTTGTTATCATTATATATATATATATCTATATCTATATCTATATCTATATCTATATCTATCTATATATATATCATGTACTGAGAAGTAGCAGCATAAACAAGAGACAAAAAATAACACACGAGATTTATCTTGAGAAAACCCCAAATGGGGGAATAACCCAACAACCTTTCTTAGACACATTTCGTTCAGAAATTCCAACCATTCACCAGCTCTCAAGAGCCACAGACAAGATATAAACCCTAGCACTAGGCTAGCACACCTCTAGTGCTCATAGTTGCAGCAAAAACAACACAATACAATAAGAAAGGACCTCCTTAGAGAGATAGCGCGCAAGATAAAGTAGCCACCAAGAATAACCAAAACCCTATTTATGCGTCTCCTCTTCCTCATACTCGTGCACCTTTTCCTCAGTGAGTGTGTGTGTTGTGTGTGGGTTCAAATGAGATAGATGTCTTCCTTTTTTTATAGTCTTCAAGTCAACTTCCTGGGCCAACTTCTTCTCTGGGAATCTTATTTTTACTTTTTTCTTTTCTGTGTGGATCAAATTCTCTTCTGGGTATTCTTCTTGTTGTTTAACGGTCTTCCTAGAATTCCAGAATCTTCTCTTCATCTAAGAAATGTCTTCTAGAGGAAAGTTCCTCTTGAAACTACCAAAACGTCAACACTCCCTCTTAGCCAAAGATGTATCTTTCCATGATGTCTTTGTCTAGTAGTTCACTGACTACTCTGCAATTAACTAGTAACATACAACTGCTGCGAGTCCATTGGTACCTCAAATCATATGTCATAGTCTTTGCAATCAAGTATCACACAACTACTCCCAAAGTGATCTAGTAATCTCCATGGAAATCAACTAGTAGAACGTGATTTTGCTGATCCATAATACCACACAACTATTACAACGCCATCTAGGAGAACATGATTGTGTTGATCCAAAGTAGCACACAACTACTATCCAGTGGTATACAACCACTCCTAGTAGAACACAACTATTGCTACGTTGTCTCAACTACATAGCAATCAATTAGTATCACAAAGCTACTACCATGCTATCCAATAATCTCTCATGACTATGCAACAATCAACTAGTAGCACTAAGATACTACCGTGTCATCAACCATAGTCATGATCTATAATCCACTAGTAGTCATAAGACTAATACCATGCAATCCAATAGTCTCCATAACTATGGAGTAATCAACTGATAGAACTAATATACTACCATGCCATCAACCATAGTTACGATCTCTGTGACTATGAAACAATCAACTAGTAGCACACAACTACTACCATGCCATAAGCCATAGTCACACTCTATGATTATTCAACAATCAACTAGTAGCACATAACTACTACCATTCCATCATCCATAATCATATTTTTCAATCCCTATGACTATGCAACAATCAACTAGTAGCACAAAGCTACTACAATGGCATCAACTATAGTCATAGTCGATGTTTCTATAACTATGCAATAATCATCTAGTAGCACACAACGACTACAATTCCATCAACCATAGTTATAGTCTCATCCAATAACACGAAGCTACTCCCATAGTCCTCATGACTATGTGTGTGATGTTTCTTCTCTCATCAGGTCCGCTATTGCATTACCCCCTCATTCACCTCACATGACTGATCTAGGGAACCCTTGGCCAT
Organism: Picea sitchensis; assembly: GCA_010110895.2. NCBI lineage: Eukaryota > Viridiplantae > Streptophyta > Pinopsida > Pinales > Pinaceae > Picea > Picea sitchensis. The sequence goes on from SNQJ01S0144242.1 coordinate 31,101, forward strand.
AATGGTTAGCCAACATGAGAAGAAAAAAACACACCTCCCTCTCAACGAGGGTAGAAATTCTGTATCATACCAAGATTTTCTTTGGAGAACCTTGAGTCTTTTTCACTCTTAGTCAAATTAGCGTGACTAGTAGAAGGAATTTTGTGCCTGGGCCATTCACCACTAGCCAAATCAACATGGCTAATCTTGTGAGTGAATTTATTATTCTCCCTTGGTCAAATGGGCATGACTAATCTGGGAGAATGTCTACCCAATGTTATTCATTTGTCCATCACCTTGGACATAATCTAGGTGAGAATGTCGACAACCTACTCATCTGTGGATGTGTACTAGAGCTTCACTTGTCCGTTATGCATCATTTCTCGAACGAAGTCCTGTAAGAAACTTTCGAATCCACACTGCTTCACGACTTGCAATATTGGTTGATATATACTCTACCTCTACTGTATTGAATGCCAATGATGTCTTAAGCAACATCCTAATGTGATTTTGTGGTCTACTACACTCCTTGCCCTGCCAGATTTTGTATAACCCTGCAACTTCATATCTCCATATGAGACATATCTCAATCCATATCCAATCATACCACACAAGTACATCAACATATGTTTTTCTTCCACCCAATGTACATATTTGGGTTCAACCATGTATTTACTAAAGGAATTCACTGCAAAACATATGTTCGGCCTGGTGTTAACCATGTACATTAAGGATTCAGTCAGTTGTCTACACATCATGGGATCCACCAAATCTGAAGATGAATCACAAAGAAGCTTTAGATTTATCATCATGGGTGTGGTCATGTACTTGCATCCCATCATCTCGAATCTCTGGAGGATCTCAAGGAATGTTGAGCAGAGAAGGGGCACACTTCTTGGGGTGGGACATGCATGTGGGGAATGAGATACTGTAGGATGTCAATGTGAATTGGCATTTGTGATGAACTTTCTTGTCATTGAGTCACCTGTGACTGAGTTACCTATGACTGAGTTCATGTTGAGTGAGATACTTTAGCCTGGTTGAGAACCCTTACCCAAGTGGAGTTTACCCCCAGCTCAAGGATGACCCATTATTGAGATTTATGAACAATGCAGTCTAAGGCTGGGAGGAACGTGGAAGGTATGCCCACAATTGGTTTCTTTATTTCAAAGATAAGTTCCAAATTGTGTGTCAAATCATGTTTGCAGTAATCTTTATGGAATTGTTGTCATGTGGGTTTATGTTATTTATACTGCATGTATAATTCTGTTATGATTGTGTATACTTATGTTATGAATATGTATATAATCATGCATTGCAGAGTAATTATATGTTTTAATTAATGACATAATTGTTTTAGAGCAATTTCAGTGGAATTGATGGTAAATTGGTATCAAAGCCAATGAAAAGAGAAGTTTGAGTGACATGACTCGACCTAGGTGGTCGGGTGCGTTACAAATTTTTATTAGAGAAAGAAATTTTCATGTGGCATTTCTCAGCAGGAGTATGGGGGTGTTATATTCTTCTTTTTGTTTAATGGTCTTCCTGAACTTCCATAATATTCTCTTCATCTAAGAAAGGTCTTCTAGAGGAAAGTTCCTCCACCAGCTACCAAAACATCAACATGAAGTAGGCTAGGGAGGCATGATGTTAGAAGTAGTTGAGAGTGTGTGGGGTTTTAATATTATAGAATAAGTGTTTGATTTTCTATTTGTTCCTTTTAGAAAGAAAATTCTTAACTGAATTACAATTATCTAGGTAAAGTTTTCTTTGTGCTAAATAATTATAATTGAAGGATTATGCTAATATTGTAAATTGTTGATTTATTCACTATGAAGTTAATTGCATTGTTGATTGGGTTGGAAACATTCAATAATTGCATAATATGTGTTAATTATTACTATTAGTACCGGCATAAGTTATGTATGTTCTCGCTACACATACATTCCTTACGCATGTACACTAGTATTTATGAGTATATTAAATTAATGATGTTTCTTATCCGATCTAGATGTATGAATCATGTTTTTTTTTGTTGGCTATACTATCCTTGAACTACGGGACTGACCTATGGATGAGATGCCACAACCCATGGGCATCTGAGCCATCAAAATCACCCAGGGATCACACCCGACCTCGATTGCACCAACCCTTAACATGGATGGATTTGAGGTATCCCCAGGGGTTTTGAACCAATAAATTTCACTTACGGAGTGCCTTAACAACACCCTCCCTCACCGACTGCTCTAGACCTCGTGGATAATGTATCAATCATGCTATTATTATCCTTGTATTGTGAATTACCATAACTTCAGGACAACGTTTCTTGAAGGGCGGGTGTATGTAACACCCCAAATTGATTAATTAATAATTATAATTAAGTAAAATAATTTAGGTCATTAATGCATTAAAGTTAATTAAATAATCAAAATTATTAATTTAATTAACTCAAGTAAATTATTTAACTAATTAGAATTGATCATATTTTTTATTAATAGATTAAATTATATAACAATGAATGAACTTATTATTGATTGTATTACGTGTGATGGGAAAATTGGAAGGGATAAGGGTAGATGGGAATTCATGAGGGATGGGGGAAGGAATTAAAGGGAGACAAGTTATGTCAGATGGGAGGATAAAGGAGGGAAGTTTGGTCATTTAGAGTGGATTCGAGAGAGGGGGGGGGGGAATTCTTGGAGAGCGAAATTGGTCTGGGGAAATTCTGATTGCAGACAAGTTGGCTGGTTGTTGGGATTTTGGGCTTGGGTGCCAAGAAATATGATTTCCTAGAGCTAGGGAGCCGAAGAGGTTTTGTTCCTAACTCGCTAGGAGGAAAATATTATGTTTTCAGGCAGTTTCAGGAAAGTTAACAACAAACAACAAGAAGCAACTCAAGGGATAAACTTATTCTTCAAGATGTATTTTTGTTTAATTACTATTTTTCTCTAAATAAAAGTTAAAAATATATAAATACATATTGAAAATGCGTTAGGTGACTACTTGAACTCTTTAATTTGAGATTTAGATATTTAACTATTTAATATGTTAGAACATAAACTTAAATCATATTTACTATAATGCAAAATGGAAACACAAATTATATGAGATGCACACAAAATCACTAAGTCACTTAGATTACAAATTTATTGTTTAAACAATGAAGCCTTGGGTAGGGGCATTACACTAAAAGTACCTAAATGGAAATTGCCTATTGGTCACATAGGCTTCAACTAGGCTAAAGGAAGTTGAAATATTTGGCTTTGGATTCAGGCTCAAATATCATAAAAAACATTTGATTCCATTTTATGGATAGTTGTATTCTTAAATAACACTTTATTCTTTGGTTATTACATTCTCATTTTTTTATACCCTTTATACATTTAGAAAATGGTGGTTGTAATTGATATTTTTCCCAACAATATTTTCTTGGAGGAACAAACTATAAGAATGATTTCTATAATGACAAATGAAATAAAAATCCTATTATTGTCAACCAAAAAAGAGTACATGAAATTTATTCATCTTTATAGAGTTGTGTAAGATATACAACATGCAAACAACCCATCTATTTGATAATTGATAGTAATCAATAATAGTTTTTCCTCCACATAGAAAATAACATTCTAATTGAAATCTATAATGAAAATTCTAAAAGCAACAATGCCATCACACAACAATCCAATTTTTTTTATGCAACAACAATATACACCATGGTATTATTTGTTTTAAATTTTGGTCACAAGGATCACCATTGTTACCAAAACTGTAACACTATGGTATTATTTGTTTTAAATTTAAGTCACAAGGATCACCATCGATACGAAAACTATAATGCAAAGAGCCACTTCCACGAGACTATAAGTGGTATTTTCAAAGCATCCAGTTGGACTCTTTTTACTTCAGCATCGAATTTCATTAGTTTTTGACAAAGTTGAAAGAATAGGTAAAATAATATTGTTTCAGTTCTTGAAACATGTTATCGCACAATTTGTATCTTGGGAAAATCCCAACCCAAATCTCAAATGTGTGAGAAATATGGGAACACCTACCCATTGTCACCTTAGATATATACTTCCCTCACTTTAGTGATGATGAAATCACCTCAAGGGGGGAATCCCGATGACACTGGGGGGATTGAGATGGAAAGTGAAGAGATGGTAAGTGAAACTCCTATAGGTCAATATTGAAGTTGAATGATGTCGTGGAAGAGAGTATTGAATGAGGGTAAATGGTTTTCAATTTTTGTATACCTACAAAACAATGTTAGCCCCGCCCCGAAACAAGACAAATGATCATAAAACCAAGCCTTTATTAGAGGATATCAATAAAGAATTATTTTTGTCCCAAAAATTGCAATAGTATGAAGTATTTAAATCAACAATGATTAATATCAAATGATTGCAAAATATTTTTCAAAAAGTCAAGTAAAAAATACTAGAAACTAAGCTAACAATGACTAGTTTAACTTGCACTGATTATAGCAAGAGTTTGATGGCATTTATGGATTTTTATTAGGTGTTATCAACAAGTTATTATGAAATCCAAGTGTCTGTACAAAAAAATTGTTACAACAACAACATCTAACTACCAAAATCAACAAGTAAGGCACCCAAACATTAGCCAATAACTAGTAGAACAATTACCAAGGTTTACAAGTGAAGTTCAATGGTAGATTAGTGAGCAATAGATGAAATGAGATGAATTTTTATGCATCCCTAATGGATGTAACATTAAGTTGATTACAACAAGATAAATACAAGGATAAAATAGATTCCATTAGGGCATAAATAATTTTATAACACTAAGAAACATTCCAACTCAAACAAATGCAATATCTCTCAATTTCACATATACCAATGAAAATGATTTTATTTCTCCAATGAAAATTTAGATTAGTTCTTTATCAATGGGTTATGGATTCTTCTTGTATAGGGTTATATATACCACTTACATAGAGGTGTAATCCATTTTACTCCCTAGATAAAGTAAATATAACAAGATAAATCTAGGAGGGTGTAAGCCCTTTTACTCCTCCTAGCAACCTTTGCAATAGCTTATCCAACCACAATTAGGATAGATATTGGTGGCAGGTGTATGCCCTTATACTCCTCCAAGGTTTTAGAAAATAATAACCATGAAACAAGAAAGAAACAAAAACAATATGCAAAAATTCCTTACCAATTCCAAGACATAGCAAGATAAACCCTCATCTACCAAGAATATTTCCACAATAAAGAAAGAAAAAACACCAAGAGAGATAGCGCACCACTTTAGATCCAAAATACAAGTATTACGCATCCAAAGTTTGCACAAGAGATAGAGAGATGCGATTTTCCCAAGAGGGGTGAAATTTTTATCCAAGAGGTATGTAATCCTCAAGTGAGTTATGTGTCAAATAAAATGAACAAGGTCTCTTTTTATACAAGACTTTCTAAAATCATTTTATCCACTTATCTTAGGGTAAAACACAAATTAGGGAGGCCAACCTCCTTAATTTTCCCCTTTGCAAAACATAATTCAAATTTACAACATAGAAAATCCCTAAATGATGATGTCATCCCCCCTAGGGGTGACGTTTTGGCACAATGAGAAAATCGTTGAGCTTGTTGAGGGAGACGTTGGGTATCCAAAGGCCAAATAATCAATATGCAGGGGTCTTCCTTTGTCAAGTCATTCCAAGTCATCATCAACCATCACCACCATCAAAACCCTAGCCTCCCAAAGTGTGTCATCATGCCCCTAAAAGTGCAGGGCATAGCCTCCAAAGGAAAAAAATTGGGGATGAGAAGGCTGGTGGATCAACTACAAGGGATAACCAAGTTACTACAAAGGCAACTTCCCTGATACAAGTGTCCAAAAATAAAGGGTGCATCATCCATTTTGTGGGCTTCATGACCCAAATGAAGGTCCAGCTAACCTTTTGCCTTCATAAAATGACTTCCACCTACCTAGGCCCTACAAAGAAAAGAAAATTCTCCCTCCAAGGGCTCACAAGTCACAAGCATCATGTCGAGTAAGCCATACATAATAAAAGAACCACCCAAACATGTGCATCAAATACCCCCTCTCAAAATAAAAAAATTCTCAAAGACCTTATGGAACTTGCCAAATTTAAGTATGGGATGGTTGTCATGGTGATCTTGTAACGACCCTGCTTAAATATATGTATATGATTATTAATTATAATTAATTTAATAATCTAACTGTCCTAAAATATTAGCTAAACAATAATTATTTCTTAAAAAAACATTAACTAATTATTTATTAGTAATTAATTATTCATGATTGTCAAGGATTAATTAATTAAGTAAAGGATTAAAGGGGGGTTAATAAATTATTTTATTAAATTAAGAGTTACGTACATGAAAAGGGATAGATATTAATTCAAAAGGGTAAGACATTAAATATAGGATAAAATAATAATAAAGGGGATAAGGGGCATTAAAGACGAAAGGATAAGAAGGTAATAAATGGGTTAGGTAGGAAGTAAATGAGGGGGGAGTCGGTGAAGGAGGGATATGGAGGGGAAGGAGGTTGACAAGAAGGACATTCTACGAGAGATTGGGGATGGATTTTGGGGTTTCTGGGATTTGCAGAGAGAGGTGGAGTTTTGGAGTGGGATTGTATCAGTCAAACACCGGGGTTGCTGGAGGTTTTGGGCACGGGGGCCAGGTTATCCATATGATATCCTGGAGCTAGGAAGTTACCTAGTTGGTAGGGTGGAACTAGGTTTTGGGCAGTGTTTTACAGTGCAACAACGGTGAAGAAGGCAAGCGAACAAACGAAGGGTTATTAGCATCAGGTTCAGGTATTTAAAATTATGCATTGTTTTAATCTGTCATTAAATTTATTATTCGTTGTTAAATTTAAGTTACTGAAGTTATTATTATGAAGATTATTATTCTGTTATGAAGTTACTGCCTTAGTTTATGAAATAAAATGATGTTTAAATCTATTCGGCCCCTACACATGGTATCAGAACGTCTTAGTTTGAAATCTGGGCCTATGGGCCAAGTTCCTAGCTCTAACTCCAGCTACGCCTAACCTGCAAACAAAACACATAAATTTTAATAAAAATAAATAAATAAATAAATCCAATACGAATTTTAACACAAATTTACTAAAGTAAAACAAGCTACTAGGGTTGTTACAAAAATATTTGGGTATCATAACAAAATCTTTATGACATCTAAAATGAAGTTAAATAAAAAAATTACATCCTAAAATTTGTGTGAGAAACATATAGCTGCTGAAAACTACGATCAACCCTAAACCTACCCCTACAAATATGATTTCATGGCACTAGATACTTATTATCTAGGGTTAAATTTACATGTAATTATCCAAGATTGAAATACCCATACTTTAATGCTTATTCTAAGTCACAGAAACAAGTCTAACCTGGAAGAACTGTATGGAATGTATCCTGTCATCTATTAGATTGAGACCTGTGGCCCACCCAACACCAGGAATATAAGGTTCCTTTGTTGTAGCTAGTTTTGATTTTATAGTTAGAATGAATATGAATATATATATATATATGACAATGTTTGCTTGTTAGTAGGCCAGTATGTCAGAATCTGTACTACCCAACCCATTCTAGAAAGGCTAGATGTAGATCTAGATTTTAAACTGCTACTGCCAGGATGGTTTTGAATTGCCCTACTATGCTGGCAGTTTTTCGTAACTAGACCGTTCGGGGTTTTTTTTTTTAAATTAATATAATTACCTGTTTTGTTACAAAAAAATATTAGAATGTAAGTTCTTCTATAATGCCATCGAAAGGCATACATTTCTCATTATAAACAATGATAATTGTTTAAAGATTATGTAGCATAAATTTTTGGTTTTAATCTGTGGTAGAATTAAGTTCCAGTTCAAATTATGAAAATTATTCACCTTAAATTCTCCGCAACCACTAAAACAACTTTTAGATTTTAAGAATATCAAGAAACATGATAATAAAAGATATACAACCCATGTCAACTGGATCTCTGTTAGTTGCTAAAGTAAGGATGTCTCATATCCCAACCAGGCTAAAAGCCCTCACAGACACGTTTCGCCCTTAGTAGGCCGTGTTGCATGTACAAGAGAGTTGTTTGAGGCTTCTCAGTCAAAGGGATCTTTTGACAGTGTTGTAAGCCCGTTATAATGTAATATTATTACCAGGTCAGGACAAGATCATTTGTGGCACAATGATAATCAGAATCTATCTTGTAAAAACTTACCCACCCCCATCAATTCCATAAAATAAGAATACAAGTGGCATGCCAATCACCATTATTTTCTCAGTACAACTGCAAATTTAGAGATGAAAATCCCCAAGAATTGAAGTTTGAACCATTTCCAAGAGTAGATATAGCACTATGCTTTTACTAATTAATGGTTGAAGAAAATGGCAACAGGACACAACATAGAAGGCAAATGCGAACAGGAAAAGTCAATTCAACATTAAACAAGAATGGCATAATTCTTACTAGAAGAAGACAAGGTGATGTTGGAGTGTGCAAAGACATTACGAGAAATTCTCAGTGAATTTCAGGTGGCAACGTGAGGGATCAAAGCTCCGACAGGCTTTGATACAGAAGAGAAGAAACGCACACATCTTACTGGCAAAGAAGAATCCATTGCTTGCACCACATAATGAAATGAAATTGTGTATAGAGGAGAAGCCCGCGGGTTTGACCCCGGGACTCCTGCACCATAGCAACTACAACTACCAAATGTGCCATCGCCAAACAAGCAAGAAACACATCTAGTGCTCTGTATCACTAAGGAGAAATCCCCCTGATCAACCGGATCATAGAGGTAAGAAGCTCCAAAAATATAGGCAATACCCCATAGTCAACCACAACCTTTGTATGCTCAGAGGTTCCTGAGACTATATTTGTCAAAGTCCAAGCTGCTTCAAACTGCAACTGAGGCATATCACCCATATCTCCCATCCTGAGAATATCGAGTAGCGGAAGAACTGCACCAGATTGGATGACTGCATCGATTAAATGATACTTTCTACACAATGATGACTTTCTGGATTTCGTAATACCCTGGATAATATCACGAAGAACTTTCCTGTGGTGCTTGGCACCACCTTTTCCTAAACCTTTACCTCCCTTGCCACGCCCAGGACATCTTTGAAACTAACTAACATGAACACAGAGTAATCTGATGACGAAAAAGTGAAAAGAAGAACCTGTGTAGGCTCTTCGTGTGCTCGCTCTCCTCTCCTCCTACTCCTCTGTTCAAGCAAGCCAAACCAGACTAGCACCAATGCCAAGAGCAGAGTGAAGAGGTGGTAGAGGTGAGAGGCGACAGAGGAAGGACTCGTAGGGTCGAAGAGACAGGTGTTTGGTGCTGAGAGCCAGAGGCCGGGCACGTGGGCCTCATGCCAAAGCCCGACCTTAAAGGCTGCCAGATAATGCCTTATTTCTCATTAAGTATTAAGTACATTAAACTCTCGCTGAACTGAAGGTAAGACTCTTTTTTTTAATTATATTATTATATTTTTTAAGTAATATTAATGTTTAGTTTTATTAATTTATAAAAAAATAAAAAGTATTAATACTATTACGAAAATTTAAGTTATTTAAATTAAATTAATTACCTAAAACTTATAATTATTTAAATTATTGAAATTTAATAATATAGAGCTAAAAATTGTTTTTTTACGGAGTCCGCGGGGATCGAACCTCGGACCTCCCCACCGGTCAAGTCTTTACAAAGTCCGCCCTGCCAACACACCACATGATGTAACTTTTACAAATAATTTCACATATAAATACTTTAATTGTCATACCCAAGACCACCCACCAAGCGAAGCGTCTTAAGAAGAACACTAACGCCGAAAGGTACATAGCACTGGTGAACCCCAAAACATGGCTGGAAGTTGTGGACAATTATTTAGATGCCACGGTTTAATCCTATTTAATCATTAAACGTGGTAATTGTATAACCTTACAACATTTTTTTAATGTNAAAAAAAAAACATGTTAACGGATGCCTTGATAAATGCAAGAAAGTTATGAACAATAAATCTGACCCATTGATTTTGAAGGAAGACTAAGAATATGCCAACATCTTCAATGCATAGCCATCAGATAATGGTTTAAGGTTAAATAAGATTAAAAGACCATTAATTGTGCCCATTGTCAATAGGTGTATGCCTTTCGGCGTAAATTAATAAACATAAGGTCGGAAGTCACTTTAATCAAGTTGTAAGCGAAAATTTAAAAGGGCTTAGACTAGGACAAGCGGGAAGGAGGTGACATATGCACTAGGAGAGTAAGCCTAGGAAGTAGCGAGTGAGGAACAAGGCTAACGTAGCTACAGGGCAAGGGAACTAATAGTTATTTTCATACGGGTGAAGAAATCAAGCTTAGACGCTTAATTCTAACCCTAACCTAGCCAATCCCCTAATGGNGCCATAAGGCAGGGGAACCAATAGTTCTTTCGTAGGGGCAAAGAAATCAATCTTAGACGCTTAAACCTAACCCTAACCTGGCCAATCCCCTAATGGAGTAATGTCTGTTTACAGACAAGTAAAGAAAACTTATGCCTAACCCTATTTCTAGTTTGAGTAGCACCAATTTGAAACATCCTGGAACTCACCCTGACAACTTTGGTGGATGCAGGTCAAAGCATACAGGATGGTTAGGACTCGAGGGAGTCGAGGCAGGGGAGTGTCGTCGCAAGCACCGCCAACACCGTCAGCGCCACCACCACCATCGCCTGAACTAGCCCTCATACTGCGCTTATTGGAAGCCATCAATGAGACTTTAAAGGGGCGACAACCGGTAGGGACTGAAGTGGAACTCCCACCGTCTAGAATGGGTAATCCAGAAGCGTCAAGGGATTGAGGGGGAGGACCTCCACCTGAAGACATCACGTGAGAATTGTAGAAGATCAAACTTCCAGAGTTTTCCAGGGGTCGCGCCAGTGAACGTGCGGAAGCATGGTTGGAAGGCATGACAAGGTGTTTTTCCTTAAGGGACTATGCGTCCAACTCAAAGGCAAAGATCGCCATTTTTCAGTTAAGAGACAGCGCCTTGAACTGGTGGGGAAACTTGGACAAACAACTGCACCTTACCCCAGACACAGTATCTTGGGAACTTTTCAAGGAGAGGTTCCGAAGGAAATATCTACCATCATACTACGAGGAACAACGGGTAGGGGCATTTCATACCTTAGTACAGGGAAACATAACTGTAGAAGAATATGAGATCAGGTTTATGGAACTGGTCAAATATGTGTCGTATATGGATAACGAACAACGATAGGCAGAGCGCTTCGTCTATGGATTGAACCCTAAGATAAGAGCTATGGTGCGTATGTGGAAGTTGTCTTCAGTAGCAGAGGCGGTGGAAAATGAGCGTTACGCGGAAGAACACATGAACTTAGCCGGGGATGCAAGACCGACATTTCCGCATCACCCTAGATTCATAGGAAAGGCCCCAAGGATATTTCCTAGGGGAGGGGGCTCAAGGCCACCACCATATGGTAATAGAGTCACGCCAAGGACAGTAGCTACAGGGATTTCAATGGCAGCGAGTGTAGCATCTTATTCATCGCCAACGGTGCAGACAGGTCTATGACCATCTCAGGGAACAACGAGTAGGGGCAGGGGTTCTAGGGGAAGGAACTCATTTCAGAGGTAGTCACATAACAATGCACAGGTTCAATCTCGTGTTACCTGTTGGGGGTGAGAAGGACCCCATTACCAGCGTGACTGCCCAGAGTTACAATCAGGGTTTGTGCATAGAGAAGGAAAAGCATCGATGGGGAGAGCAAGTAGCAGCCACCAGATTTACGCAGCGGTTAATAATCGCTACGCCGAACATCAATCCACGGTGGTGGAGTCATCAGGTACGCTAAATCATATCAATGTCAAGATTTTGTTTGATTCTGGTGCGACAGATAGTTTCATTTCACCATCTGCATTAGAAAAGAGTGGGTTGGCAACCTACAAGAACGATGAATTTAAACAAGTCGAGATGGCTTCAGGGGGAAAAAAAGCGGTAGGACCTAGTGTCGATAATTGTATAGTAATCTTGGGAGTGTGTACTACCAGGTTGAAGGTATACGTCACTGCTCTTGGGGCATATGACCTAATCATTGGAATGGATTGGTTAGAAGCTCATCGAGCTTTGGTAGATTGTTTCGTAAAGAGGGTGCTTTGTGTCGATGATGAAGGAAGACCAGTAGAGATCCAAGGTGTTCAAAGAAAAGTGTCGTTACACTTTATATCAACTATGAAGGTTAATAGATGCTTGAAGCAAGGGTGTCGACTTTATGTAGTGGAAGCAGTGAATGAAAGGAAGGGACCCTCATTGGATCAGTATCCGGTATTGTCATAATTTCAAGATGTTTTTTCGAACGAGTTACCAGGGTTACCTCCTGAGAGGGAGCTTGATTTTACTATTGATATGAAACCTAGTGCAGAACCAATCTCCAAGACTCAGTATCGGATGAGAGCGCCAGAACTTTGTGAATTGCAAATGCAGTTGAAAGATTTACTGGACTTATGGCTAATAAGACCCAATGTCTCACCCTGGGGCGCGCCAGTAATTTTTGTAAAGAAGAAGGACGGATCCTTATGACTTTGTATAGACTACATGGACTTAAACCGTGCTACAGTGAAAAATAGGTACCCAATGTCGTGGATAGATGACCTCTTCGATCAAATGAAAGGAGCAACGATATTCTCAAATATTGATTTGTGATCAGGGTATCATCAGTTAAGGATTAAGGAAGGTGATATCCCAAAAACTGCCTTTCGAACTCGGTTTGGACATTACGAGTTTGTACTAGTACCTTTTGGATTGACCAATGCGCCAGTGGTATTCATAAGCCTCATGAACATCGTATTCTGGAAGTACTTAGACCGTTTTGTACAAGTCTTTCTAGATGACATCCTCATCTATTCCAAGAATGAAAGAGAACATGGGGAACACTTGCGAATAGTGTTGTCCTGCCTTAGAGAGAACAAATTGTATGGGAAGTTGTCGAAGTGTTCCTTCTTCCAGAAAGAGATCCACTATTTAGGACATATCATTTTCGGCGAAGGAATCTCTATGGACCCAGAAAAGGTAAAGGCCATTATGGAGTGGCCAGTGCCGAAAAATGTCCATGAGGTGAGAAGCTTCATGGGGCTAGCAGGTTATTACCGGAGATTTGTGGAAGGATTCTCAAAAATAGAGAAACCCATCACCACTTTTCAATGCAAGGGGGTCAGGTATGAATGGACAGAAGAATTTGATAGTGCATTCATTGAGCTTAAGAGGTTACTAACTAGTGTGCCAATCCTACGAGTGTCGGATATGGAAAAGGACTTCACGGTCTGTACGGATGCCTCGAAGCAAGGATTGGGGGCCATGCTAATGCAGGATGGAGGAGTGATAGCTTATGCGTCAAGGAAGTTGAAGAAGCACGAAGAGTTA
>SNQJ01S0144245.1:0-11455 GCA_010110895.2 Picea sitchensis
AGTCTGTGAGCTTTAGTCATCCTTTTTCCAAGACTCTCCTTGCTTAGCTTATTGGTTCATTCACTTGAACATCCTATGGGATTTTACACTCCTGCTAAGTGTAGGTGCACACCTTTCACTCACCCATTCTCATGAACACACCTTACTCTTCTTGTTTTTGCATTGCCTACTCACTTTCCTTTTTTAGAACACTCCTTTTTCTCTCTCCTCAAGGTTCCTACAACCTTCAAGATCTCAACATGCTCTTCTTCTCCTTTTGGAATGTAACTGGTTCCTTTCTGCAGCGCTCCTGGTTGTCTACTACTTCCTTCTCTGCAAATGAGGGCACCACTAGCCTCCTCCTATTGGCCTCCTCCTACAGCCCTCCTAGGTGTCAACTATCTGTTGTACACCTGCAAACAAATTTCAAACAGATCTCTCATGCTCTTCATTCTCCTTTACCATTCATTTGAGCCCTTTTATGGCTCTGATACAACTTTGATGGAGCCCCTGTGGGTGCGCTCGGCCTTTCAGTCTGGATCATTACAAATCAGGAGCCTAAATGGCTCTCTGGGTCTTCACAGACCCCTAGTTTTCTTTACCACAATCCCTTCAATAGAGGCGCAAACATTCAAGATCCGTAATAGTATTTTTTTTATTCCGACATAATGGAGCACATGACCGTAGGATAGGACCCAGTTCTTAACAAAAAGAAGCATTATGCGACATTGTGGGACTTCATAGCTTCCGATGGTTTATCCAACATAATGTCAATTTTCTTGAATGTATCTACCTACCGCATTCAGTCATAAAGTAATGTGACCAGAAGCTGCAGGTCTTACCCTGTTCCTCCACTCCTTCAAACTTCAATGGCTAGATTTCGTTGGTTTGAGATTTTATGGCTGGAGGGGACCCTCTTCTCTCAAGGATATGTGGTTGGTGTTGAATTTGGAACCCCAAATTGACGGTCCTCGGGAGTTCAAGACTCCTCACCTCAACCAACAGTCTATTCAACCCGAAAGGAGAATCCTCAGAGTCTGAAGGACTAAGGGATTATATGGCTCTCACTTAATCGTCGGATCTACGAACTACATGTATTTGGGACCCCAAAAAAGAAGTCTCGAACATCTGATCGTTACTAAAGGATTTTGATGATATCTGAGCTCCCTCTTTCGAAATATTATGTGCTTTCTCTTCTGATCTTTATAGCTTTGATTAAGAGGTCTCCGACGCTCACTTGCACTTCCCTCCCGAGGTTTGTAATTTTAGAAGGTCCGTCTATCCACTCCTTGTGCCAACTCTCCTAAGCTTCACCTCTAAGAATTATCGGCCTCCACACCCTTACATTGGCTTCTGCGCACTTGTTGCACTTACTCTATGCAAACTTTTCACTGTCCCTCCTTAGATTGGAAAACACTTTGCTGAGTGTATTCTTGTGCCTCCCTAGAACTTATGCTCTCCCTCCTAAGATTTTCGGGACTTTATAATAGCCCTTAGTGCACTCCTTGCACTGGCTACAAATCCCTCCTAAGCTTAAATGGGTTCTGGTGTGTGCACCTGTCATGTTCCTCTTAAACTCTCTCCCCAGTTCTTGCACACTCTTTGCGCTTGGATTCCAAAGTTCTCCAATAACTCTGGTGTGCACTCCTTGCAGAACCCTCATAGATCTTCAGAATACTCAAGGCTTCTCAATGATTTGGGATTTTATATGTTCCTGCAACATAGAAATACAACATACTCATGGCATTTATGAAAAAGATGCACATATATATTGAGAATTGAAAATTTCTATTAAAATTGAGAAGGTTTTTACAATATTTACAAGGCAAGACTGAAACAGAGTCTCAAATCTTCTCCTCTCATCTCCTATCTCTTCCAAATCTAACTACTGGACAGACTACAAATTCCTTATTACCATGCTCTCTTCTCAAGCCTTCTCACCTAATACATTAAATTAAATTTAATTTACAATAGCTACAGATCATATATTGATCCCCTAAGATCTACGATCTACTACAACCATTAAAGGCGATTTACATGCAGCCTAGATTCGTTCAATGAATCAACTCCTCAAGCCATGCAACATTTAATTACATTAAATTGGAGATTTTTAAACAAATTGAGAAGGGATTTTCCCTCTCTCCCTTGGGATTCTCACCCAATCCTCATGCGTTGTTGCACTGGCTGCTGACTATGCTGCTGAGTGGGAGAGATGTTCCTACATCACTCTGGGGGAGAGCCATTCTTGTTGAGGGAAAAGGGGGATCTCCTCCACCTAATTCTATAGGCCAGCTCTCTCAATATGGGGTTGGTTATGTTTGACCATGATTCTATGGCTTCACCTTAGGATCGGATCCAAACCTCAAGGAGCCATATCCTCGACCATATCCCTCATATTCTCATGGTGGTTTTGCCTCTCAAGACTATATATTCAGGGCTAGGTGAAAAGGGGTGGGGGATAATCAGTCAGAGTATCATCATTTTGATCTTGATGTATTTGTGGTCTCCAGCCTCTAGAAATCATGTTGGAGAAAAACCACTATCTTCCATCACGCAGCTGGGGGAAAAATAATAAATATCCATGGGTCGCATTCAAAACCGTTGGAAATTATGTTGGGAACTCTTTGGAGTCTCCTTTAATCTCTTTTTAGACTCGCTAAACATGAAAAGATTGTTGAGTGAGCTTGCTTCCTGTTGAGGGGTCTGAGATCCCTTTAACTCAACAGTAGGAACTAAACCCTCCTTAGAGGCCCAATTAGATTCTGCAACGTTTGATGGGTGGAATGGTTCTCCATATCTTTCTATCTAGCTAATTTACCAATGGGATTTACTTAGTGATTGACAGGATATCTTTCTATGAAAGTTCCTCCTTCATATTAAACATTTCTCCTTTTTTCTTTTCTTTTATTAGATTAGTTTCATAAAGTAAGGTGTGATGGTATAAACCAACTAATAGAGGGGATTCTTAACTACTCAAAAAGGATGAGACTGGGATAACCCTCGTTCTCTAGCATGCAAACAATGATATTCACACCTATTACAAGTCTAGTAATAATACATTAACTTCTTGGTATTTCACACTGACTGAGACACAATTATTGAAAGAAAATACACATGCAATAAGATGAGTGCAAGAAAAATAGTTTCCTTAGCTCTACCATCAATCACATATTAACACAATGATTCACTTTTCATCATTTAGAACAAAAGAACTGTTAAAGTATTGAAAAATATAGCTTATCAATAGATTCATAAACTCTTACTCATTACAACATCAACTATAGAATTCAAAGATGGAAGTAGTTCCTCCTCAATCCAATCACATAACACCTTTGATGAAAATAAAATTTGTCTCTGGTTCTAAACAAAACTTCTTAATTAAAGTTGCTCAGAAATAATTATTTACAATTCTAAAAAAAGAGGGTCCTTACCCAAAACTGTCGACCCTTCCCAAAAGGTTGAACCCCCTATTTATAAAGAATTACTAACTCAAAATAGCTATTAAAAGTTTGTGTTAAGTAAAACAAAAGAAGGACACGTGGCACTTGATCTCTTTGTTTTCTTGAGATTTTCTAGTGGTTCTACTTAGAGTGGATGACTCTTCTCATACTTTGACCACTTGACGAAGACATCCTCACATGTATTAGCATATGGAAATTTGTGTTGGTCCATCGAGGATGAGAGAGTTTCCTTTATTTCTATTGCCCATTATCTATATTTAATCACATTGGCACTAAAATGCTGCAGAACTGCAAGATCCTTGATCGGGTGTTCCATAAAATTATGTACCTGACCCAGTGTCATGCTCGCCACCTACATGATCTCTACTTCCCATGTTGAGTCCTATTCTGCATGTTGTTTGACTATGTCATGAAAGACGACAAAGTCTTCGGGTGAGACGAACTATGGGAGGCCAATGTCTTTCATCTCCCGATTGATATTTTCCCAGATTCTTTCACACTCGGCCAACCTCTTCTATATCTTTCGCTGAGGTTCCGGGGCCATACTTACTCAATATTTGACTGCCTTCCTGATCAGGGAGATGCTACTATCCATCAGCACTCGGATGCCATGCTCCTCCATGTCTCGACCCTTCTGTACTGCGATGATATAATCAATTCGTTCATACCATGCCTTTTCATACCATCTCTCCATGTCTTTATAGGTTTCCAATGCCATGAGAGTGTATTCTTGAAAATTGGCTACACATGCAGTGAAGATATGTCTTTCGTTCGTGAATTATGCATATGCATCTCAGAATTCACTCTTTAGAAAAATTGTTGCTTGCGTTGAGTCTTGGTAATATTTCGCCAGATGGCACAGATGGTCTAGATCCTTCTTTGCGGTGGCCAATTCCTTTTCATCTCTCTTTTCTCTATCCAGCGTGGCATCAATGATATCCATCCCTGCACCGATTAGCTCAAATATCTTCACATTTTCTATGCTGAGCAGTGTTTCTTCTATGGTGATGAGAATAGCATTATCCAGTGTGAGCCTCCTTTTCTTCGTTGTTCTCATAATTATGGATTTCCTCTTCCTATCATAATAAATCGCCTGTATATCGATGACCTCATCCACGGGCTCAAGGATTTCCTGGTCTCCCCAGGTCAGAGTGTTGCCCAATATTCCTGCCATATATATTTTCTCTAGGACCGGCTCTTGTAATTTTTTGACAGGGGAATCTTATGTATGTTCCAATGGCTCAACCTCCATCTAGTGTTCGTCATCTAGTGGGGTAATGACCTTAAATTGAGATAAATTCATAGGCTCAACATTAAATTGGTGATCGACTGGTGAATTGTCGATCTCTAGCTGCCATAGTTCCTCTTCCTTTTCACCAGAGCCTAGTTCATCCTTGGAGTTGTCTTTCAGAGTCCCTGATAGGTCGAGCAATTAGCATCTAGGGTACTCTTAACCTCATGGTCACCCTAAAGAGGGTTTGGAATTGATGCATCGAGAGTTGGAGAAGATGTTCCCCCTGGTTCTTTCTCCTCTATGATTGGTACCAGAGTTATAAGAAATACCTCCAAGCTCTCTTCATCATCATATATGGTAATCAAATCAAATAGAGTGTTCGACACACCTATTTCACCTAATGTTCTTTGAATCTCATGCTGGGTTGGAATAGTCACCGATGATCTAGCCTATGGTGACAGAACTTTGGGGTTTTTCGGATTGGAGGTTTCCTCCAGTGGGGTTGATTCTAATCCATTTAGATCCTCTCTGATGTTGATTGGGTTGGATAAGGTGATCCTCACATGTTCTAATAGTTGAGGATCATTTTCTAACCGCTATATGACTCTTTGGGCTTCTTCTAACAACAACATCCCCCTCCTCTATGCCTATGTGTCTTTTGTTGCTCTGTTTTCTTTTCTAACCTTGAGGGCTTCTTGAGCCGTATGTTCTATCATTTCAACTTGCTCATCCATACTCATAGCTTTGAACCTAGTCATATTTGGGTTAGATTTTCTTTGTAGTACCTCCTCCCAGTCCTAAGCACATTCTATAAATATATCGTCTTCAAACTTATCGTGGGCGTATGGTCAGCAGGAAGAGAATTGTGATGCATGCTGAAGAACTAGGCCTTTAGGGTCATGTTTGAGAAATCGGCCTGTTGGGAATCTATATTCCAGCTGGCTCAAACCCTGTTTTTTAGCTTGCACAATATCCTTCACTATGCAAGACCCTACATGGAAACCCTAGGGTATGAAGGCTCATTTCTTGTCTTTAACCAAAGTGACATTATAGCCCTATAGGATGGTATGGTAATAGATTTCTCCTACGACGATCCGGTCTGGGACATGAGCGGGGAGTAAATGTGGTGTGTCAGTGGCCCCAAACACACTGATATAAGTCATGGTTTCCTCTAGGTACCAGTGACCTACTTTTTAAATCGTTTTCTTGGCCATTACATACAATTTTGGGAATTCATTCTTGAAAATAATGAAATAGACCAGAGCTATGACTTCATCGCAGATGAGAGCATACAATTTTTTGTACTTGTTTNTCATGTCATCAAAGACATTCCTTGCGCAGATTATGTCTAGTAGATATGAAGCCATGTGAAAAGTGAGCACTTCTCCATCCTTTGGTGTCTGAGCTTGCAATATGTTGGTTCTCAATTGTTTAGAAATGATTAGTTGAAGATACTCCTAGAGATGGCCACAGTGTATGCCAGGGGCATCCATTCCTCCAATAACTTAGCGGAATCCCTCTCCCCGTATAATAGGAAGAATAGAGCCATTAAATAGATGTATGGCTCCTTTAGATTTGTTGTCTCGTACCATCCATTGCTCCGTCTTCTTCCACCAGGAGGCCATTAATCGACTGGTTTCATGGAAATCATAGAACTTCACTATGAAATCCATTTTTGACCGCTCCTCCGAGTCCATGATCTTGTAATATTTCTGGACCTCTGTCAGGAGAAAAACACCGACACATCCACCATTCTCATCATTGAATAGGCACTTCATTGCGTCTGTATCATTGACTATCCACCTAGAGTCTCAATATAGGGAAAGATAGGGGTTCGATATGCTACCATATGCAGGCATAACCTCCATATGTTCAAAAAAACCTGGTCATCGAACGCCCTTACATCCAGGTCATTATGGGGAATAAATTCTGGCTAATCTTCCTGGCTAGTTATGTTGAATAAATCTCCCCATTGCGGGAGCATTATCTTTGACCCAGTGCTTGCTTTTGTATCGCCAAAATAAGGGCATTGAGAAAATGCCTTCTTAGTTGATTTTTTGATGACCAATTCCTCTCTAGTAGAAAATTCCAACTTCCTCACAGCACCGGGAGAAGATCCTTCACTGACCTCTGATTCCTTCAATTTTGGTGCCCTTGGCGAGCATATGGTCATTGGATTCCTTACAAGCATTTTTATGCAAAGAGAGCAGAGTTAGACACTGTTTTGCAGAGAGAATATTAATATGTAAATAAACTGTGACCATCTAAATGATAAAATCAACACATACCCCTTCTTCACACTAGCTTAACCTGGTTTTTTGAAATTTTGAGAATCAATTGCAACTCTTGAGACGCTCTTTTCGCTTCTTCGACTGCTCTGGAAATGAGAAACTTGTGTGTAGAATGTTGGGGTTTGAAACTATCTTAGTGATTTAAACATAGAGAATACTTACCTTGTCGCATTAGTTCTTCAATTCGGGGTGTAAGTGCGGTTTTACAAAATATGTCACCAAGATTCGTATTATGCTTAAGATTAAATGTAGTTGTAGGTTGGCGATGCAGGAGAGGGCTATATTGTGGTTCATCAAACATTTCAAATTCTTGTTATTTAGTCGACACACGAAGTAGAAACGTATGCAGAGAGAAACATTAATTGGCCTATTAAATGATGAAATCCGATCTTATTTTGTGCTAAAAACGTCCCATCATTCCGCTAATTTAAACGGGTGGACCGAGGGTCGACGTTTTTTCTTAGAAGATGTTCGTTGATATCTCTTGGAAAAATCTTTGATGTCGATCCATCTTGTCATACGACGTTGATGTGAAAATGATGACCTAGAAGTGTGATTAGGACATAGGGAAACCAGAAGTGACTCAAGATGAAACTAGGTCATAGGAAGTTCCCACGTGACAGACACACACAGTGTTTTAAATTTGGCTCATTCACCTAAGAGTTTATTCGGGATCGAGGATTTTCGTCAGATATGTGTTTTGACAAACAGGTCCTACCATGTCGATGTCGAAGAAGTAACGGGGATCGTCGATTGGCGATATGTTTAAACAAGTGTTTCCGAGCTACCCCCCTCGAAACTTGTCGATGCTGAAATTGCATCGGTGATCGGTGATCGACAATGTATCAACGTGAAAACTTCAACCATTTAAATATTTGGAATTTCACCGACTTGGGTTGTGTAGGTTGAGGAGAACAACATATTGATGGTTGGAATTGTTGCAGGAGTTGTGACCTTGTGAAAGTATCAAGTACTATGATGTAAAATTGTGTACATATATACAGGTATGGTGATGTACACCAAGGATGATGCAAAAATTGTAGGGGGTGTTAGTACTCAATTTATAGTTTTAAATGTTGGATTTTTGGTTACGACAGACACGCAACTAGAATAGTGATGTTCTTGCAGTGCCATCATAAAATATCATCTCACTTCCTAAAATCCTAGAATTATTAGTCAACAATGCAACATGGAGGAAAATCCACAGCCTATTTTCTAAGTTAAGCTATATGCCAAAGTTTATAGTTTCACATAGAGAGCAAAGATTAGTGGCACATATATATGAGAAAATGTTTGTTTTTATATTTTAAAACAAATCTAGCCCGAAGGCTAGCTCCTGCTCCAATGCTCTAGTACCATGTGACCTGCACAGCTACAAAACACATATCAGTTTTAGCAAAATCGTTGAGCCCAGCCACACACCTGCAATTAACACACAACACATAAGTCAAGAGAAATCCCGTGCAGAGGCATCAGACCAACCTACAGAAGCAGGAGTAGTCTACAGGTGTTTCAGGGGTTTGATTGATGAAGTATCCAGTTGGCATATTAATATAACAAAAAGTACCTAGATTAAGCCATGAGGAGAGAGCCCATCAGGGTTTAGTTTACACATTCTGCCAAGTTAAAAGGCAGATTCGATGGGGAAAAATTTAATTTTCAATTCTAGGCAGCACAACATGGAGGTTTAATGCCAAGTGTGTCCACAAGGCGCTGTTAAATCCTGGTTTTGTTTGGCCCTATCATATGGGATCTCATTTGCAGTGATAGGGTTTATTTTGAGGCCTTCATAAACCTATAAAATGTATGATCAAATGAAGAGGATGCTTGATAATATAGAGCCAAAATTCCAAAACCAAATACACAAGCCCATAGCTTCATTGAGATCTATGTGTTTGCATTCATACCAGTTGGCAGAAAAATAGGGGAACATTCAGGTATACCATCCAAGTGCCAAATAAAAGGCCTCATATTTGTTATGGTGTTATATCTTATGGTTTTTGGGTTACATCATTACACAACTCGTCGAGCTTTTGGATATATGGTTGCGTATAATAATGATAGCAATGCCCATTTTCCATTTTCATGTGAAATGAAAATAGATCTTACTGGATATGTTAAGGTGGAACACATAACTTCTGGGCATCAAAGTGACAACAATATTCCACACTAGATACCTGAAGCAAGGCTCACACCAAGCACAAATGCTACAAATCCACAGTTTGCAGTTAGGAGTCGATTGTCAATACCCAATGCCATCAAGCAATCAAGAGAAATAATGTGAAATCCACACAACCAAGTCCGAGCATCAAAAGAATCTAAAGATGGAGTTAAATTTACAGTTAAAGTCATTAGATTTCTCGGGTTTGGAGATGCCAAAGAGATGGAACTAGGAAATGGTTTAACGTTCAATGGGTGGTAGAGGATTTCAAATGAACACTAGACAATAGAAGAGGAAGGGCCCGAGAGGGTTGAATAGAGACCATGGACGTAGGACTGAGACTCTTTTCATGATTGTAAAATAGGAACCTTTTTTCATTTTACAATGAATGCTACAGCCTTTTTGATAAGCAAACTTTCTCCTCTAATCTCTTTCCTCCTTGTCTTACTTGTAAAACATGTTATCTTTGCAATGCATTGAAATTATCTTGTATGTTGATAAGGCAGTGAAGAATTCACTGATTTCTTTCTCATTCCAAGACTTGTTTTTAAGTACCTTATTCTCTGTTTCTAAATGACATTTAGGACCAGGAATCTTCCTATGTGAGTGAACAGATTGGGCACTTGTATACTTCTTTATTCTCATGGTTTTATCTTCTTTGTTAAATTGGATACCATTGACTAAGTGAGTGTGATTGGAACTTATTTACAATTAGGAATTGGTATTATCTTTCTTCATTTACTGTTGCAACCTCTAACCTTTTTTCAAATCCAATATACATTTATTCATACAATCATTGCAATAATCGAAGATGTGTTAGGCTTGACCCTATGGAAGTCTAGGGGAAACTTCTAGCACTAACATCTTTTGGCATCATTGTTGAAGATGAAGCAACGAAGAAATCTTCCCTAGGAGAATGACAACGATCAAATCCGCTTCTTGATGGTGAACAAGAAGAGGACATGTGCTTGACTGCAGATCTTTCACCATGGTGACTCCATTGTCTAAAGATTAATAGGTGATTTCACTGGATCCAAGCATGGAATCCATTTTGGCTCAAAGGTTTGCTTTCTATGATTTTTCAGATGTTATTGGTTTTCCAAACCGAATTCTTAGCAGAGTTGAATGGGAAGGTACCCTTCCTACATTTAAATGCGAAGATTGGGAGGTTCGGGTTGAGCATCTGCTAGATTTTCATGAGTTTATTCATGAACGTTAGATTGTGCATGAGGATGTCAAGATCAAGTTTTTCAGATACTCATTGAAGGGAGCAGCCCTTGACTAGTGCAAATATCTTCCAACTTCAAGTATTAACTCATTGGCATGTTTTCATGATGCTTTCAATATATTTTGTAAAGTAAAATTTTCAACTGAAAGTCTTTTTGAAAATTGTTATGATATATTTGAGAAGCATATGCAGCATAAAACATATGTTTCTTCTGATTGCAAGAATGAAAATCATGTTGTTGAGGAATATTTTCTAGATCTAATTGATAATAGAAAAGATGACTGCATAGTTGTGGATGCATTAGATTTTGTTTCTGATGCACCTGTTGTCTTAGATCTGAATGAAAAAATAGTTGAAGAAGAGGTCTTTCCTCAACTCCTTCAAGTGGATTCCTATGATATGTTGTTACATGTGATTAAAGAGGAGGAATATCGAGGAGGATCCTCAAAGCTAGCCTGTCATTGGAAATGTGATTGTGAGCCAAAATCTATTACCTCAGTGGAAGATTGGTGGGCTAGTAGAATACATCTCCTCCTCAGATCAGCGCAACCAACTTCAGTTCATTATTCCAGATAATGGGCATGTCATCCAACTCGGAAATAATGGGTTGATATCCCAACAGATCCAAGGCCTGAAGAAAGGATCATCTTACTTAATCAGCTTCAGCGTGTCCAAGGCCTGCGGAAAACTAGTAAATTTGAATGTGACCAGTTAGCATCCTTTCAAGTTGTTTGCCAACTAATTGATAAGTCAACAACAAATTCCATGCTCTTAGGCATTGGGTTAGTAATCAACAGAGCAGATCTCAGATTTTGTTGACATTAGTGGGAGAGTTTTTTGGGGGGCATCGAGCTAATTCCATATTTCCAGCAAAAAGATCAATGATGACAGAGATATCTTCCATATTTTTATAGATTTCATTGCCAGTTACATATTTGAAAAGGATATTTGAACATCTAGCAGCAGAGGTTCCACATATTAAGCAAAGAATCATTCTAAATTCAGGGGGATTTAATTCCATCCTTCACAATTCAAGAGAGAATGCAACAGTTTTTAGATTTCTTTTAGTATGGAGATAGGATTTGATGCCTAAATGTATAT